>KK113587.1:941590-961891 GCA_000611955.2 Stegodyphus mimosarum | reverse complement strand
TGGCTGCTGGTTGAATCCCTGAGTGCTTGGAGATCACTCAACTGTTTATTAAGCCAGAACAGCTGAAGTGTGCATATGGTGCATCACCTTTGCTGAAGGTAATTATTTCTTTCATTGAACTCCAAATATCCTTCACCGAAGGTGCTGAAAATCTAATTTTTTCATTATGTACAACGATTGTAGCTGCTATGATTATTGTGATTCATTGTCGCTTGCAACTGAAGATAAGAATCTTATCATCATGTGCACTGTCGCCTGCCGCAAGTACTGAAAATTGGGAATTATTTCGTCATATAACAGCAGTTATAGCTGTCATATCTTGCCGTCGGTGCAGGAAATCTCTTAATTGCTTCATAAAACTAAAAGTCACAATTGCAATACTTGCCGTACGGGCTGGAGTTAGGAAAAAATAAAAATATAAGAAGTTTGACTCCCGTATGAGAAAAAATTGACCGGGATATTTATTTTCAAAATTTGCTGTTTTTGATTTCATTTTCAACTTGCCCGAGGGATCGATTATAATTATTCGAGAAAATAAGTGTAAATGAAATTCAATAAAAAATGTGTATAATTTAATAGGCTGTATAAGTCATGTGGAATAAGTCATGTGTATAAGTCATGTGTTGTTGTCATCACAGTAAGTCATAAGGAAGTCATGTGTTGTTCACATCAGATTTCTTTAATAAAAATAAGCCTAAAACTAATGTACTTTATCGTAAAGATAAGCCATAATGTCCCGAAATGAGGCAGCCTTGCATTAGAGATAATTCTGTATTTGAAGGTATTTTATAACGGGAAGAAACCTTGCTTATGATCTCGCGGATATATATGAGATTAATATTTATTATATTTAGAAGGTGTACTTTAGACTAATTAAATGCTATACCTTAAGGAAAAACGAAGTAGTTATTTTTCTTTTATTGCAAATGTTAAGGGGCAGTTGGAAAATTATCTTAACATATATTTTAAGTAACATTACGCTCAATAAACAAGGCGAAAATCTTTTGTGTTTCGGGCATTTTTAACCATTTCATCGTTTTGCCTGAGACCCACTCATCAATTTCGTCTGACGTCATGAACAGCACACACTCGTCTGGTTTAAATGTGGCTTAGATCGTTACCTCCCAAGAGAAACTTGTCGTTCCTTAGTTTCCAACCCTCCAAAATGCAGAAAAACAAAAAGGGTTTGCAAGGTCACTTAAAAAGACGAGAAATAGGAATGCAGTTACGATCTCTTTTCAGCTGACACTGCATTGCAACTACTGCTCATTATAAAGCGTGCCTTTAGGGTTTATAAATTTTCAAATAAGAGACTAGGGGACATAATAGAATATTTTCTACTAGGTAGAGAGTCCTAGGTTTTTATGATTTTTGAGTGTGACAAACAAACGATTTTCTAGATAGGTCTTGACAGCTGATGAAAGGGGGAAAGAAACATTTCTATGGCCAATTTCAGACGCAAAAAGTTTATCATTGGAGACGGGGATAAGGAAATATTTGGGTTTCGTAGAACTTGAAGTGGTTAATAACTTCTTACTTTGAGGTGTGGTCTGCAATTACTGTTTTTATTAAAAATTGGGAGCAAATATTGTTAAATTCATTGACAAATTGTATTAATCAAAATTTCTCATATCTTTAATAAATAAATAAATATTTAGATCAATAAAGTTATTAGATTGGAAAAATATTATTATATTATACTAATGAATATTATTATATTATTAGTTTAAAAGGGAAAATTAAAACTTTATTTTTATTTCCTTTAATGAAATCAGACGAATAATGTTATTTGTCCATCTGTCTCTTTCCAAGTTTTTCCCTTTTAGGTGGTAAAAGTACGGAGAATTAGCTATTTAATATCTGGGTAATAAAAGTGGATGGATTTTTTTATTTTAATTTTTGCTACTTTAATGTATCTCCTACCATTTATATAAAAATACGAAAAGGAAACTGGTCGACATTTTATTGCGAGCGAAAATCTTAGAAGAAATTTCCATATATTAGAAAAATCTATATAAGGTTGAAAAGAAATTTATTCAACTTATTTTTGTTGCTTTTATTATTTTATTATTCTCTCTGTATCGAACTAGTTGTGATGCCCCAAATGGGCTTACTTTTCCAAAATTAGCTATCCAGACGCTTCTGTTATTAATGGACGAGCGGTGCTCAATCAATATGCCTATAAAAAGAATTTATAACTTTTCAGAAAACGCGTAAAACTTTTATGGTTATTCCTAAGTTTTTATTTATTTTGCATTTCCTTTTTTGGGGGGAGGGGAGCTTGACTCCCTTCGCGAACTTGCTGGCAAAAGATATAATCGACGCATCTATGAATGCTGCAGTCATAAAAATATTTGTTTCGGAAAACTAAACTTTCGCATTGCATTTCTAAATAAAGAAATACCGAAAAAGCAAAAGAAAGCAAGGAAAGAAACGAATGGGTCTAATAAGAAAGTCAACTTTGAGTACGCCCTTCCAGATGGCAACACCATTTCTTTCACGTGACAGGAAACGGAAATAACGGCTGGTCAACACCTGGCCCCGCCTTCTTCCATTTGTAGCCATTAGGAATCTCTACATAAATTCTTATATTTTCTATATTCCCCCTCTTTCTCCGCTCGCGGTGCATTCTCAAATACGCCTTTGTGAACTTCCCCCTTAATTCCGGTATCGTTTGAATTTCGCTAGTGAGTTTAGTGTCCCATAAAGTGAAAAAGGGGTTGTTTTGTGGCCGAGTCGATAGCTAGTGGAAACAAGGACTTTCAAAGGCTTGGACGCATTGTTATTATTCTCATTCGTGGCAGATTAGAAGCTTTCATGTGACTTAAAATTCAGTATTCCTTTCGGCTGCGTCTAATGTAAAACTTTCGTTACGCATATACTTGGCTTAGATAGAGAGAAAGAAACTTTTCGCCCTGTTTCTAAGCTTTCCACATCCGTAAAAATCTTTCTATTTTTTAATGACCTTTTAGCCTTTAACAGCTTTATTCTTGAGTTTTGTCTATTGCATTGTTCCATCAACAGATGGCGTTAAGGATTTTTTTTCTCATGGTTACCTTCTCGAATGTTCTGATGTGATTTTCTTTCCCCTATGGTTTGAGACTCATTCCGCTGGTGTATGTTGAAGATGAACGTGCAGTCGAAACCTGGAAACACATACCCTCACGTTTGCAAATTTTCCTCCTTTTTCGAATAAACTGTATTTAGCGAGTTTTTAATTAAACAGTTGTACTTAATTAAGGAAAATAATATAAATAATATGCCGAAGAGCTAATGTGGAAAGTACTAAAAAAACACACAATTCTTTCAGTTCTAGTTAATGATCTAATTCTCAATTCTAATACGTTTTTACTTTCAGCTTTTAAGTAATTTATTTCACGGTAGTTTGCATTTTTTGTAGAGATGGCGCTAGTAGTTAAGCGTCTTTCTTCTAACTAGAACTTTTCCAATTATTTAGTCTGTTGTTATCGTATGACCACATGCCTTTCCTACACCATTTTCATTCCTGCAGCTGAAGAAGAAGGTTTCTGTTTAAAGCTTCGAAACTAGTTGTCTTCGTCTGAAAATTTATGCAAACTTCATCTGTAGATTTATGCAACTTAATCTGATCTTATCACTTTAGTATACCCAACATTTGTACCTGTCTTCATTCATGTCTGTTTATTTAACTCTCGTTTATCTACTAATATTTCTGTTTATATGTACAGGGTGTCCCAAAACGACCGCATAAACTCTGCACAGCTAGATTCCTCGTTGGGAGTACATAAAAACTACCCAAAGAAGCGTTCCTGTAAGATCCATAGTTTACGAGAAAAATACGAAAAACAAAGTATGACGTCACTGCCGGTAAAAAAAAAAAAAAAAAAACACTTTATTGAACATATCAACAGCACTATATGCACAATTTAAACGCGTTTCTGAAAGTCATCTGGTTTCAAACCTTCCACGGTTGTGTACCGAAATGGGTGTGCCTCTCAGACCGAACAAGCCTGTCCACAGTACTTTTACTCGAAGCCATCTCATGGGCTAATTAGTAATGCGCGTGTGCTTACCTCGGGCGTCTGTTCTACCCGCTGCACTATTGCATCCGTCTGTGCTACCGTCAGGCCGCTCCCGCGGTCTTCCAGTATCGTGAAGATTGGCTGTAGGCAAGACGCTTCCCGTATTTTGTAGTCTGCCGTCCAGCCTACGGATGACGTTGACATCGGGAGGACGGCGAGACGGATATCGACGGGCATACTTCCTAGCAGTTCGTAAGGCATTTCCATTACATCGGCCGTACATCAAGTACATGTCGCAGTAGGCCACCGTACAAACGGAATACATGGCCACCATACGAAGACTACCGGTAGCTCCACGATGCAGCCTTTTAAATACCGGTTCAACGACGACTTAACGTCATTCCACGGCTCGCGCGCATGCATGACGCGATATGCGCGGCGAACATTTTAAACATTATCGTCTGGAAAGATATGCCAATACAGTTGTTGATATGTCCAATAAAGTGTTTTTTTTTTCTTGCACCGGTAGTGACGTCATACTTTGTTTTTCGTATTTTTCTCGTAAACTATGGATCGTACAGAAATCTTCTTTGGGCAGTTTTTATGTACTCCCAACAAGGAATCTAGCTGTGCAGAGTTTATGCGGTTGTTTTGGGACACCCTGTATATATATATATATATTTTCTTATCTAATTAAAATAACCAGTTCTTTATATTAAAATAGTTCAGCTCTTCGTATTCTTACAAATTCTGGCAGCTGCATTTTAAAAATAGCTCATATTTTTCTTTAATCGCCGTTTAAATCGGTATAATATAATCTCCAAATCTGTTGTTCTCTTTTGAGAGGTTGCTAGTATGGAAAGACTCTTGGATTCCATTTCCTTAAAAGTTGTCTTTCAAAACTAGAACACTGTAGGCAATCGAAAATTCCTTCTTCAGTTAACTAATCTGAAAATTTGCTAAATGTAGAAATGTTCCAGCTCTTTTAAGCTACACTGAAATGTCTATCTCTATAATTAACCTCTATTTTATATTTTCTATTATATTAACCTCTATATATTTATAGTATATAAAAAATGAAAGGGAAGTTACGTGTTAAATGGTACGATTATTTACTTTTAAATGTTAAAAGGCCTTCCTGCTATTAGATGACTGAAACTAACTGAAACTGAATGATATAAACTTAGAAACTGAATGATATAAAGACGGAATCAATGCTTCATATAAATGATGTGCTGTTAAATGAACTGAAGCATCTTTTAATACTAATGATAAATAGTATACCAGGCATTTTAACTTTCATTAATCGTATCATTTCACTTAAGTTTCTGTACTAAAACGTATTCTGTATGCTGATGATTAGAAATTACCGATATTACTTTTACGTCTTTTTGGATAATCTGACTAAAACAGCCTGTTCCAAATATATAGAAAATCATTCTTAAAGCATTGATTTTTGTATGTGTGGCCGATAAATAAGTCAAACTATGTGCCATTTCCTCTCGGCAGTTGTGGAATTAATAGCAAAACATGCCATTTTTGAATTTATCAACAAAATTTACCCTGGATATCACCTATTTTAAGCAATGCAGAGAAGATGTAATACATAATGCACGACTCATTGTATTTGTATTCTAACGCGAATTTTCACGAATTTTAAGTACGAGAATAAAATCGTTGTCCGAAGTTATGTAAAATCCCTCTCCGTTCTCTGGTAGTTCGGACAAAGAGTTTCAGTGCCTAACGGTCCTTTTTTATTTCCTTGTACGAAATAACGGAATTATCGTAATCGCGAAAAATTTCGGGTATCATGTTTCAGTGGAGAATCCATTCGGATTCACTTTTTTATATCTGTTCGTATGGGAAGAATAAGAGACTCTTTTTTTCCCAAAAGGGTTGTATAAAATGGGTTGAAAATTATGCAGGTACATACGTATGTATCTCGTATAACTCAACGATTAGCTGTAGAAAGTTAAAGTTTTGTGAAAGGGTTAGGTTAGGTTACTCAATTATGGCAAAGCACACGAGGGCTATCTGCCTAAGGGGAGGGATGCCTTCGTGGAGGACTTTCTAAGGGAAACTGGCTCGTATACACGTTACACATGGGGAAAACCACGAAAACGCCCATGTCGAACCTCGGACCGAACTACCAGTGTTCAGCGTCTTTACCGCTCGGCCGCTGGTGGGCCCTTTTGTGAAAGGGATTGCCATAACATCTAGTTGGGCACCTCCCATTTTTCTTGCAGTCGGCATATCCAGCTTATGCATCAGTACAAAAATCATCACTTACACGGCCATATTTTCGCAATTGTTGGTCGTAGTCATTTACTTCCATTACAGACGTATTTCATATGAAGAAAATATTCAAGTTTAGGCAATTTCAATTTGGGGGAGGGAGGGAAATGGGATAAATAATGAAGTGCCCTCATCTGATTTTGTAGAAGTGTGCCATCTAATGAAGAATGTCCAGTAAAGCGCATAAAAACATTTTGCTCTAAAATAACGGTGTTGAATTTTATTGGTTTGTAAAGGTAAATTTCAATTAAAAGCATATAACGTAATTTTTTATTTAGCTACGTAGTATAGTTATTTGTATTGGCATCTATCCCTTCTTCCGGCATGTTAATAGCGCGAAGTTTTTCATGAAAGTGTTACTGTAAATCACAGACCTCGAAAGTTTCGCGAATTTTCACTAAATAACCTGAGCGGCTTCGCAGTCCCTTTTTCCCATGATAGCATTGCTGCGCTGCATATGATTGGTAATGATTTTTCTAATTATGTATTCATATATATAGTTTTCAACTTTCTTGTGTAATGATCTCTTCTAGCAACCAAATTGAAAAGTTTAAATTTTATTATGTTAATATCATTGCTTAAAAGAACTGTAATTCTAATATTCAAATATTAGAATAATATATGTTTAATTTAGCACTTAGACTGTTGCTAGGCACATACGGTTTTTCTCAGCTTTTGTTTTTCATAAATTAACCGTTACTTGGTGTGGGGCCGTTATACTTCATGGGCAGCGGCAAAATAGCATAGTAGCACAAATGTAAACAAATTCGTGTTATAGGAGTACATCAGAACATACGTCACTTTGCTTTATCACCTGTGGTGAATACATTTCTTTTCTTGCCAAGTATCTTATTCACTTTTCCACTTCGTGCAGCCACCATCTTAGCGGATAAACTCACAATTTATTTATTTATTTTATTAAGCATCTGTATATATATTTATTCCCCTTGCAGAGGTAAACGTGCATAAATTCCTGCATCTTTACTTTATGCGATTCCAAGTTGTCCCGTTTTCTTCCTCTTTTCCACCGATTTGACAGTTTTCTTGCGCCGGGTCGGAAGCGCGCGGAATAAATTCGCGAAGGCACAAGAACATACTGCGCCGCTCGCGACTCTTTTATAATATATGCTATCCGGGATTCGCAGTTCCCCCTTTGGAAACATAAAATTGCTATTCTCCTTCTTCCAGGAAAAACAAAATGGGAGAAAGTTCTTAAAGAAAGTGGCGCTAAAGTCTTCCCATATATATAAATATAGGCTCGCATATATAAATGTATCTGGAACGCTGTCTTAGAATTTTACTGGGACGCGAGAGGTGTGGGGAAATTGGGGTGAGGAGGCGGGCGCACTCTAAGGTAAAGGAATAAAACGATTTAATGTAGACCTAAGAAGAGAAGCGCATTTAGTCTTCCAACTGAAGGACAATGTTTCTTTTCTGCTTTCTTTTGGGAAAGAGAGGAAGGTGGAGGGTGCAAAGAAAAGAGTAACTCGTCTTCTTGAGAAAGGAGGTCAATTTGTTTCTTCCTGGGGGGAAGCTAGGATAGGTACCGATGCATTTGTTTGTTTGGTTGCAGTTTTGTCCCTGGGAAGAACTTGAATGAGGCTTCTTCTCCCCTTAGCACCACAGTCACGAGTCGATCGATTGTTCATTGTCTGTAAGTTATCTGCTTTTACTTGAATGGCTTCCTATGAAGCTACCAATGTAGCATGCCAATTTCCAGAATTTTCTCATACCTGCCAATTTCCAGAAAATAAAAATAAAAATGTTTTTGGAAAAAAATCAGATAAAATGAATTTTATAGGTAGAGCTTATGCATATCTAAATATTTTTAAGGAAATACTCGGTACAAAACACTTCTAAAAAATTCGATAAATTAAAATTATTTTAACAGTACCTTTTCTGCTTTTGCTAAAAAGAAATAAATTCAGAAATTATGCTTTATGACATTTGTTACCTTATTGAAAACTACATATTAAAGCTACCAGAGAATCGCCAAAAAAAAAGATAAAAACGTTTTAAAACATAACAGATGAAAGTCAAAACTTTTAACGTGTAAGGTCTACTTGTCTATCTTTTGTGTGAACTCTGGAGCGTAGTGACTGCACAGAAGAAGGGTTTAAAACTATCCTTTATTACACTGTTTAATTCTTTACAATGCGTCAACTCGATGCTAACACACTACGCTTTGCTTGGGCGGTAACTGAAACAGTAAGAACTAAACTCGAAATTTGAAGATATTAACAAGTACTAGAATTACGCTACAGGGCTCAGACTATATTGTTTCCTACCAGAGCGTTGATAAATTTAGTGGCAACAAAGTAATAGCTGTTACGCCACGTTGAACCAGCAATAACTGCTAAGCCGAAGCTCAGGCTACAATACGCACAGAGTTTTTCCCACACTCTATAATTTTCCCTTCTAGAACTCGATACTTATACCTTTTCTCCCACTGTTAGAATTTTCATTAATTTACGCGCGCTACCAAATTTAAATATTCTGGCATTGACAAGTAGGGAAATGAAGGCTTATAGAAAAAAAACTTAAATTAAATTGTTATTTAAAATAAATATAAATTCCTACAAATTAAAAAAAATAATACTAATATGCTGTCTTTTAACGCTATCATAATAATGTCGCTTTATTTGTTAACAAAATGTATATGAAACTTACAACCACCCAACCAGCATAGTGATTAGCGACGCTGACTGTACCGAAGAGCCCGGCTTTGAATCCCCCCGGAGAAGGCAATGTTTGTAAATGTATAATGTCTGTGCGGCATGGGGGCACTACAAATATACGGCGACCAGAAAGAGGGCTGAGAGACCCTCGGAACCGCTTTTCCCTAGGGTTGCTGCCCTTCAAAATTGGGGGTGGAATATAGTTAATATAAAGCTCTTGGGAAGGACAGCTAGAATCTTGCCTCCTTGAGACGATGAATTTCGTGGGCTTGCTGTGATATCAGACAAGCGAATGTAATCCCAACAGCAACAATTTCCAAGTTCCTTGAATAAAAGTTTTATACAAAAATCAATCTTAAATTTGCCAAAATATTGATTTGATAAATCGTCAAAATTGACAACGTACATCTAAGAGCGGGAGGAATTATTCCTGCCTCCGTGCACCCAAGAAAAGAATCCATATTGCAAAAGAGGAAAAAAAGTTTCTTTTAGTGCAATACAGGGAACGAATTTAAGTGTAACCTGAATGCTTGTCAAGAGTACGCGTTTTTAATGCAATTCTGGTGACAAGTCGCCAGACTGGAGGGATTATCTGTGCTTTTTTACAAAGAATTGCAATATTAATAAAATTTAATTTTGCTTGCAAAATCTTAAAACCAGAGCAATTTTATAAATATTGTGAAAAACTGAAAATAGTTGGCAGATGTGTATTCTGTACTGATCATTCCAATTGAAAAAAAAATACTGTGCTGAGTTTGGAACATTTGGGTGGCAATGTAATAGCATGACTGATGCAAACTGCAGGAAAAATTAAGCAATGCCAAAAAAAAAAAAAAAACCGCACTACATTTGTAAAAAAAAAACTAGTGTGTTTTTTTAATAAATGTATTTTTTATGGATGGTTTTTTTTGTATGTGTAGCTTTTTACAGTGACTTTTTATAAATGAAGTTTTTTGACATTTTTCATAAGTGTAGTAGAATTTTTTTTATAAATATAGCGTTATTTTTTACAGTTGTAGAAATTTTTAGCTGTTTATTGATAGCTTATTTTTAGCTGCTTTGATGGCACATTTCTTAAAAATAATTCTTTAAATTTAATAATTATGAATGTATACATATATGTAAACTGGTAATAAAAAAATTAAAAACCTTTTAAGGTATTTCTTTGTAAATTTCCACGTATATAAATTGGAAAAAAAATCTTTTACCATATTTTTAATTCCTTCTTAATCTATGAGGTACTGGATAGATAGTTTTAAAAGCAAGAACTTCAGTAAATGTTTTTTAATTTACAAATGCGTATTATTTGTTTTAGGTGATTTGACTGAAAGTAAAAGTTTTAGACGAAAGGTTTGTAGCTTACTTTAAGCAGAACGTATTTTAAAAGTACTGGTCTTCAAAAATATTGGATTCACAACGGAGAAATTTCCTCTTCAATTTCTAGTCTGTATATATGTAGATAGATAGACCGAGTTTGGACTGTATGGGAGGAAAGATGCTGGAAAAATGCAAAAGTCTGAAAGTTATTAGTTTGGGCAAATTGATTCCTATTATACGAAATGTTCGAATACCAGGGCTTTTATTGTTAATGGCGAAATCTTAATGCGCTTGATTAAAGCAAAGAATGCATTCTTTAGTTATAACAGTATCATATAAAAAGGAGCCATTCTATGAACCACAAATACCTCGACTTTCCGAATGTATTCCGAGAAAATAAATCAGATATCGATTTCTGCTTTAATACGAGTAGGTTGAGTAAGCCTGTACGCAAGATCCTTATGCTTTTCATTTGTTCTGTTAAAAAAAAGGCATGAAGCCTTAGTAATAAGAATTTTCCGCTCTCACGGGCGTATTGGTTGTCTATTTTTTCAGAAAAATCTTCTCACAGGAATTTTAAAGATTCGGAAATAAAATAAACTTATATGTGGGTTCTCTTCTTCCTGCTTCCTTTTTTGAATGTCACCTCAGGCAAATCGAAATTCGCAGTGCCATGAATTTTTCCAGAGATTTCCTAGTGCTATGAATTTTTTCTCTTTCTACGAATATTTTTATTCTTTCTTGTTTTATTTTTATTTATTTTTCCTCGATCAAAGCTGTGTGCTGAAGCTCACGAATTGAAGGAATATGTCTCGAACAATTTTGTAGGATTTTGACAAGTAGACGTCGAAAAGGCAGAAGTCTCAATTATATTTCGCTACGGTATCAGTTAATGTGATAACCAGTGCAAGTAATCTCTACAGTATCAATTAATCAGATATAGTATCAGCTCTTCAGATGACAAATCTGAGTTATATTTCGCTACAGTACCATTTAATCGAATTACTATTACAATTAATCTCTACAGTGTCAGTTCATTAGGTAACCAAAGTCCAATTAAGTGTGTCTTGGGATTTAGACGCAGAATTTTTCTAGAACATCCGATGCTCATTTTACCTCTTTTCCCGGTGGAAAAATAGGTTTATGAGGACTTGCAAGGTCATTCTGGGTCCACTAAACCCTGAGGCCTCAGATTCGGGACTTGCGAACCTAGGCATTATAATCAGGCCCTGTAAGAAAATCAATTTTCCTTATGTACGGCGAAACTATAGACAGTTAAAGTCATTTATTAGTCAGTCAAAATGACTAGTTTCAGCCATTTGCATTACATTATCATCGATATACAGGTAAGAGAAACTAGTATCTTAGTACTTGCTCCAAAACACTGACAACGCTCTTCTTTATTAAATGCTTCTTTTAACATAACTCTTGAAATTATTAAAGCTTTTGCATGACTTCATGTAAAAGATAAAAATGCGCGAACCAAAAATAATAAATGCACTTTTTAACCGAAATCTTTAGAATGTTAAAACCTTACAGTGTTACTTAAAAATTTCATCGCATATTTTCTCAAAGAATGATTATAATATTTATTCTGTTATATATTTAATCATCCAATACGTTTTATAAATGGCTTGCTTCCTGTCCTATATGAAGTACAAATAAGATGTACTGAAATCAGTCACTGTGAGTGGCTGTAAATTTATTAATGTCATAGCAATCTGAAAGCGTCTTTGCATATTTCTATTTTTAGACATTTACAAGCGTTTTTAGAACATTCTGGGTATTCTGTGCATGTAAGGTATTTTCACATTAGGTGATGTAGACGATTACTCACCTAAATACATGCTAGTTGATGAACGGTAGTTCGAATATCGTGAATATTATCCAGAGCTTTTCGATAGTATGATTGCTTTTCTGAGTAAAAGTTGCTATTATTTATATTTCATATTTATTTTTTATTTCGACCACCAAATTTTCTTCTTTGTCGATTTGTTGAAAGAAGCAATTAATTTACAAGAGAAGGAAGAACACTCTGAAACCGTTGAGGTTAACTTCTTAACACTGAAAATGGACTATTAGACATTGTAAAAAATTTATAAAACAAAAATGAAGTATTCTAAGTCTCTGAGAGAGTTTTCAACAGAGAAATAACAAATCTTGAGGGAACAGCGGCAAATTTTGTTAAAATTTTGAATATGCAAAATAGTATGTAATGAGGCTTTATAATAGTAATGAAACCATGAATACCTATGCACCATACAGAGTTATTTTTGCAGGAAATGCCCAATGAGAAAATTTTTGAAGAATACCCTCTCTCTTTGCCACGTTCTCTTGTTGGAAGCACGTCTGACTAGCATCGAGTGGTCCGGAGCTCAAACCCTAGAAGCGCACTGCACATTTCTCATATTCCTCCTTCGATAAACCTGATGAATCTACAGTGGTGCAGAAACTAAAATATAGTAGATCTTCATGACTGCCAAAATTTGGCGGCAGCTTCGGCTTTTTCCAGGTCACCCATTAAATAGGAGAGAATGTAAGGAATTTTCTCTTTCCTTACAGTCTACCTTCAGGCTGTAATTGAAGCATATCTGGCTAGTGTCAAAAGGTCCGTACTTTGAATCTCGGCGAGAGTTTTGCGCAATTTTCATGTTTCCTGGTTCGATAAATATAACGGCTTGAAAAATTCTCTTCTGTAAAAACTGCGATGATAAGGGTAACATTTCATAATCGAAAAAGCAATTACTGCCTTTATTCATCATTAAGAAAAATAAAACTGCATATTCAAATATCATTTGATCATCTACAAGAAAGTATAATATTCGAAACTGGTTTTGCTTATTGTTATTTACATTAAGTACGATAAAATATAATGTTTTTCGACCTAAGTGTCAAACAGGTATTTTGATTGGTTAAGTGAAGGAAATAAGAGGAAACCCTTTTTCCAGTTTAAGATTATATCGCATTGATAATTTAACTGGTGTAAAATGTTTTTGAAAATGACAGTCAGCCCACGTGTGCATTTCATAGGGCTTCCTATGCTCAGAATCCCGTCAAGTGTAAGAGCTCTTTGAGAACATTGCTTGGTGAAAAGTTCTTTGAATTAATTTATACTATCGAATAATTTCTCTTGGTAAGCGTGCCACAAGAAATTTACTGGATATTTTCCCATTGTGTTTGTTTAAATTATGCTGTCCTTTCGCTGTAAAATAATTCTCTTTTTTAACCTTTTCCTTCCTTTAAAATTCTATTCCTTCACATAGACACGATATACTGAATTACTCGATGCTGAGATTTGGAATAGAAAACTCTTTAGATTGAATTTGGAGATGCTTTAAGCAGAGGAAGTTCGATTTGAAGTTATTTATAATCCTCAAAGAGTCAAAATTAAATTTTCATAGTAGAAAGACACCCGATTATCTGGATTTTGCCTAGTTAGGATGAGCAAAAGTTTGCATACCAGGCAAATTACTTACTTTTTATCTAGTTACAGGAAGCGTTACAGGAAGCATTGCATTACACATAATGTAAAATTTATTTGAAGAGCCGTTTGGGACAATAATACAGTTTATCACCTTTCATTCCTAAATACAAGAGAATTTGTAAAATGATTCAAGTAATTTTATTTCTGTTATTATTGCTACGACTAATCCTCCAGTTCTTAATATAATCTGGATCAAGCCACAAGATTCACCGTGGCCAAGAGGGAGAGCATAGTTCCTGTTCATTGGCCAAGGTGACAAATGAGAGCATGATCCGGACACCCGGGCGGCTTATGCAGACTATTCGGGTATTATTCGAATCCCGCAAGTTCATTGGCCGAGCATTTTATAGGTGACATATGTGTATACCCAGCACCACCCCTATTTTGATAGAGAACAAACTCCCATGAGCGGATAGATCCATTAGGCTCCTACCAACCAATCTATCTAGGCAAATTTCGTGTGGAAGATATTTTTAGTATTCCCATTCTGCAAAGACACCATATATTTAGAAGTCTCCAAACCTTCGGGATTTTAACCCGAGTCCAGAGATACGGTAACCGAGCTAGCTAACCAACTAATATCAATTGGGGCAAGGAGGAGACGTTGGAATTTTTTTTTTTTTTTTGTTTCAAAGCATAATGGGGATACATCGAGAATTTTTCTAGACATTGACACTATACTGGATTAGAGTTTTGTCGCCTCTCCAATCACTTCATACCTGTTTATTTCTAACCATTTAAGGCTTCATTATTTGATGGGCTTTCATTATTTGACTCTGAATTTCAGTTACAAAATGCTCTCCAAAGTTGATTTCTAAAGTTTTTCCGGTCTGAATTTAGCTGTCCCCCTTCCCCATGAAAATAAATCTATAGATATATTGCTTGGAGAATGTATAGACGCTGAGATTAGAGCATTTTGAGAAATTCATCTGACAGCAGATTCCTGGTTGAGGTATTCTCGCAGTATCCAGTAACGAAGATCGAATCCAGTAACGAAATTTATTGATGGGAAAAACTTCAAACACTATCCATATATAGCTTATTAAATTTTGTATGATTATATTTGATTAAATTTCTTCATAACAGGAAGCTTAGTAAAAAAATATTCGATAACAAAATAAAAAAAATTGATTACCAGAAGCGGCAGAGCGGTAAATTCGCTGAACCCTGGTAGTTCAATCTGGGTTCGATTCCAGGCGAACGGAACTTCAATTCCAGGCGAATAGACGTTTTCATGGTTTTCCCTTTGTGTAACATGGATACTAGTCAGTTGTGCTTTGAAAGACCTCCATTAAGGCATCCCTCCTCTTAAGCAAATAGCTTTCTGTTTTGTACCATTCAAATAAACCATACCAATCACTGTTGTCTTTCTTTGTAAATTTCGTATTCCTGTCGTGTTTCAACATTTTTTCGCAATGCATTTTTAAATATTTCCTGGACTTTTCGACTAATGTGTATATTCCAGAAATACTGATGCAGTCATAATTCATTCTCCTGAAAGCGAAGTTTTTTAAGTTGAAACTTTGTACTCAGAGTTTAAACTTTTGTACTTCGTATATTTAATTATCTATCGTAATTACACCAGTTCGTTGATTTTTTGTGTTTCTTGAAAGGATTCTAAACCTATTGCGCTTTAGGATTTTCCATACGGATATGTGTTTTCTTGAATTTTCAGTTATTGTAATTTTATTATTTTTTTGTGATCCGTAATTTTAGAATCGTAGGTTATTGCAATTTTGGTTTATCCGCTTGTCACTAAATTCGCGATTATTGCTAAATAATGCGTGCCTATGATTAGAAAATAGGGAAACACTTATAATACGAAAGTGGCCACGTATGATCGTTATATTAAATGCAAAATCTTTGTTAAACCCATAGTTTCTGAGATTTTAAATTAACGACATGCAGTACGTGTTAAACAGACGATTTAATTAAAATATACGATTATAATTATTAAAAATCTATCTAATAGAATTTACTTACTTTTCACCTTTGCTTCTAGAAGAGAAGTCTCTCATTCTCCAGATACATGGGCAAAGTTTTTTCTCTCTCCTTCTATTGTAACTGAAAGCACACTAGGCTAGCAATCCGAAACTCCGGTGTTGGAATCCTGGCGAGGGCATTGGTCATTCTTCATTTTCTTGGCTTTAAAAAAAAATCAGTGGTTCAAATACTCGAATCCAAATGTATAATATCATCAAATTCGAACTCAGTTTATTAAACCGTAACATCTTGCGTTCAAATGCCGCATTTTAAAGATGTGCACGGTATCAAAAACCGTAAATGTCTTCCAAAACAACAACATCTTTTTCAAGTACCAGTCTGAAAACATTTTGAGAATAAGTCGCACGAATAATTCCATGTTCAGTGTAATAGTATTCTAGGATCAGTGAACCAACAAATGGAAGAACTTTGTTGTAGTTGAATTTTTAAATTTCTCTTACCGAGATTAGAGTCAGTTCCTGAGTAACCGAGGTATAGTGGAAGCGATTTGCATGGTTAACAATTAATCTGACGACAGTTAAAAACACGTAAAAGGGAAATAAGCCATATTATAATTAACTGAAAAATACAGGGTGTTTATAAAGTCCCGGACCCATTTTGATGTTTAATAGCTCATAAAATAATTAAGATATAAACAAACTTATGGCATTTATTGATGGAATAACTTATATATTTTCCTTTTCAGGTTTAAATATGTTTACTTTTGTAAATATCATCTGCACGTGTGGTTAATTTCAGATAATTTCATTTTCCAGTCTAAATATCTGTACTTTTCTAAATATCGTCTGCTTATTAATTTCATTTTTCTCTCTTTTGTTTTTAACATATGGGATCGCATATGGAGATCTGAAAACCCCCATGAATACCGTGCGGCACAATGGGATTCCCCAAAGGTTAATGTTTGGTGTGGACTCATGCACGAGACTCGTTGGGCCTTTCTTTTTTACAGAAAAGACGGTCTCATTAGTTGTATACTTAGACGTGTTGGAAAACTTTGGATTTCCACAACGAGAAGAGCTTCAGCCACATGTCTTTTTGCAACAAGATGGTGCACCACCTCATTGGGGTACCATCGTTCGTAGTTCTTTGAATGACCATTTTACAGGAAGATGGATTGGGCGAGGAGGTCCAATTCCTTGGCCACCCAAATCACCTGATATAACGCCGCTGGACTTTTTCCTTTGGGGATTTGTAAAGGACAACGTTTACAGGAGGAGAGTGTCGAACATTGATGACCTAAAAGCCAGAATTACAACTGCAATAGCCTCTGTGGATGCCGACATGCTTTCCGGTACCTGGCGTGAAATCGAATATCGACTTGATATTCTCCGTACGACGAAGGGGGCACACGTGGAAGTGCATTAACAAGGGTCATGAAACTTTTTGATCTAACCATTTATGTTATTAATTTTAATCTATCCTTATGAGTTATTAAACATCAAAATGGGTCCTGGACTATATAAACACCCTTTTCTGTTAACAATATACCCTTATTTTCAAGTTACGTAATCTGGAAAAGGGCTTCATGTGAATTCGTAAATTAATCGGTATTCAAAATAAAAACAACGGGATGGAAATCATGACAGAATAAGCATCATTGGAAAGAAAGAAATTAAATAAAAAAAGGCATTAAAGATCAATATTTATGAGATATCTTGAATAATGTTATCGAGTTCAATCTCGTGTTAAAACATCGATTAGAACGTTTTGCTTTTTGGGAGCATTCGTCTGGTCCCAAAAAGGATCATCTGTTATCACATTTTTTTTCTGTCCCATCTTGTATTTTCTGCAGGTAGTTTTACTCTGATGGTTTGTGACATTTTTCTATTATCCCGCAATGAACAAATTAACCTTTTTTAGACGGTGCCGGAATAACCTGATTAATTCGTCTTCGGTTAATCTAGAGTTAACTGTCATAATTTACTTAATACTGCTGCTTTAGTTAATAATAGGAACGAGAGATACCGGCATGAACAATAAGAAAATTATTTATACATTCGTAAACGTTAAGGAAATAGCACGTACTATCAACCATTTTAATTTTCCTTACCGTTTATTTGAGCTGAGTTTTGGATGTTAATTAAAGTTATGCTACATGGATTAATTATCTGTTAAAGTAATCCTGAGGAATCAATTGAATTCCAAAACACGGCATGCAAATGCAATTAAAAGTTTCTCCACAAAGAGGGGGAATGAAAGATTTCTCCCCTCCGATTTTCTAAGTGGGTCAAAATAAAAGAAGAAAAAGGATTTAGCTGTGCTTTTTAGTGTTTAAAATATCTGAAAAAGCATGAAATTTATCTGAGTTCAAGGCTAGCGACGGATCTCTAAATCTTCTTTATTTCTGTCTTGTCTTTTTTGTTCTTTCCTTCTTAAATCTTTTCTAAGGAGATTCTTTTAGATGTTCAATAGTAGGTATTACTTTGCGAAAAAAAAATCACTCGAACTATAAATTTTACCGTTAAGTTCTAGAAAATGTCAACTCCTTGGAAAAGTCTCTTTGAACTTATTCATCTTCATTTCGCCCGATTTCTGTGCTTTTATTCTTTTCTCTTTTTAGTTCATTGAATGTCATTTATTTTGCTTTTTTTCCTTTATCATGAAGCGTTCTAATCGTACTTGTCCTTTTTCTGCTTTTGTAGTTTTTCCAAAAAGAAACGATGGTCTTTCGAAAGAAATTCTTCTAAAAAATATTAATAAAAATATCAGAAAAAAAATTCTCATCTACTACTATATTTTGTTCTCCAAAGTAATCAAGCTATTACTGTAAAATTTATTCTGTTATTTTTCTCCCCTCTACGCTGTGAATTTTTTTATCCTCTTCCATTTCTACCCGTGTTTCATCATTAAGAATTATTATAATCTTTCCGCTACTTCATCAATTTCACTCGAAGGCACACGCATGCGCAGTCGTTAATAGTCTGACGTTTCGTATTGATTTTTTTCTTTTTTCAGAGGGAGCTTTTTTTTTAATAGTTCCCTAAAAGTCGCTGGGAAAGGAGTGAAGAGAAAGATCAGTATTCTGTTGCTCAAAATTATCGCAATTAGATAAGGCCAAGATGTATTTTTATATTTAAATTAACAAATTTTTTTAAAGTTGTTTCAAAGCACAAAACTGATTCGTATATGTTAATTCTTTTAAAAATTTTCATTTTAAAATTTGGTGTGTGTGTTTTTGTAATACTTTTTATTAATGATTTGTTTGTTAATAAGACATCGCAATCAAAATTCTTTTGTTTTAAAACGTCTTCGAAATTTAGAAGCTTTAGTATGTTTGTCTTCATTGTAATTACGTCACATAATAGAAGTCGTTTCAGCTAAGTTACGCATTCATAATTAGTAATGGGCTAACATGTTTTAATTCATTTTGGCCTGAGATGAATGTTTACTTAAAAAGAGGAATAATGCTTTCCAATTATTTTCATAATAAAAGTATGCTGTTAAATTTCCCGTGAAATGAACTCGAAAGAACTCAGTAACTAAAAATTTCAAATGTAAAAGCTAAAGAAAGATTCAACAATGCAGATAACTGTAACTGTGAAAAGAAAAATTAAACTATAACAGAGTCAACTGGATTAAATTCTGCCCCATTTAATTTCACATAATTTGTTGCGAGATAATGACACTAAGCCGTTGTAATTGTTTTTTCTATAAATATTATATAATTATTCTTGCTATAATTATTATAATTACACAATAATTATTTCAAATTTCCATTTATAGAAATGCTGAATTTCGAAAATTTTACCTAACATGACTGAATTATTGCACGGCCCTTAAAACATTTTTTATCGTTTGTTTTCATTAGGAATAATAGTTTAAGTTTCATACTTTTGACACGCCGTATGTGGTTAGTGACTGTGACTGCCTGGTCATGCCTTCAAATCCCGAAGAAGGCATAGATGCAATTTGTCCGTTTCCGGCCTACTTTTGACAGTTTTTTGCATATGGCAGAACCCTTTTAAAGATAGTAAACAAAAAGCTACTTAATAGGTTAAATTAGTAATCCGAACTTTCTCTGTAATGGGCATGTGTAAAATCAAAACTTTGTATATTTTACTAAGTGATGCTATAAGGTATTTTCTCCCTTCTTTCCGTATGCCTTCGTGGTCTAACGGTAGCATACCCGGCGCATATTCGACAGTTACAGGTTCGAGTTCAGGCGAGAGCATTGCACATTTTTCAATTCCTCTTTATCCAAAAAACATAATGACTGTACAAATCGACGTAACAAAGATTGGTTTTAGTCAGCTATCTTGATTTATTTGATTTACTTTTTAATGACTATGCGTCTATGGCAACCTTTTAATAGATATATTGTCCTCCAATCTTTCTAAAATTTGGATGCGCATCTGAAATTGCAGAATACTTCCACACAGATGCTATCGATGTGAATGTTATAGCGATTTCCTTCGTCAGTCTTCCTGAGTCATTACATACATACATATATATATTTGGAATGAACGCTTCCATATAAGTGCTACCAATGGGAATAAAATAAAGATATTACGTGCAGTCTTTT
>KK113587.1:922905-941303 GCA_000611955.2 Stegodyphus mimosarum | reverse complement strand
TCATTTGTAAGTGGTTCCGGGAAACTTTCAAAATCTGCTAAATCAGCATCTTAGCGAAAAATTTGAAAGATTTTATTGACCGGAAAATGGGGCTCCATTTTCCTCATCGTAAATGTATGAAAAATACCTCTAGCAAGAAAATGATAGGAAATGACATTGACCAACTTAAGTAAATTTAACGTAGGATTGTAATAATTATAATGCAAAATCAGTACTTTAGTTTTCTAACTATTCAAGTGTTCATTCTGTAACGAATTAGTAATTTTCCTTGACGTATTAGTAGAGCATGCATTTTTTTTATTAACTTCCGTATTGGTAGCATCGGAAAAATTATTTATTTAACTCAATCTGAAGTGATTAAGAAAGATTTAATTTCATTTCGTAAAAAAAAAACCAATAAATTAACGCATACTTTGATGCGTGCTTTCGTGGTGTAAATGGATAACGCATCCTGCTAACAAGTGGAAGATCTATGGTTAGAATTGCAACAGGAGCACAACTGATTTTTTGTATTTTCCAGTTTCGAAAAACTGTGAAATGAGCTAAAATATAATAAAGGATAACTCGTCACCTTCTGCATCTGGTCAACTGAGTCTCGTGCCCCCTACCTCCAGTCGTCCCTTAAATAGAAAAGAATGTAAGCGATTATCGTGATGTAAAAGGTGAGCCATCAGCTAACATTTGCAAGATTTCTGGTTCAAATCTCAGTGAGGGCGCACTTCATTTCTCTACTTTGAAATGTTTCCTAGCTTCGAAATATCTAAAAGAATCTACAGTGGAGCTCGAACAAGAATGTTGCGAATGATAATTTGTCACTATCTTGATTTTGTCGATTGGGTCTGGGGGCCTCTTCGTACTCACTTTTTGAGTGAGAAAGAACTCATTTCCCCTTGCGTACTTCTTGGTATAAGTGGTCAGAGGTATGGTATAAGTGGTATGTCCAGTTGTAAAGTTTAATAGTCTCCGCAGTATGTCATAAATGTGTTACTATAATAATGTATTGAAGTTTATGTGTTGTTATAAACTCTAACTATGAAATTAACAAAAGACTCTTTACCTGTGGCCATATATTTCCAAATTAACCGTTACATTTGAAAGTATGATGAATGTCTGATTTCTTATGATTTTAGCTGCTCTTACTTATCTCATTCAAACAGATTTCTGAATTTAATCTTTAAATTTTTTGCACGGATATTGCCAATGAGAAACTAAATCAATTTAAAGGAATATAAGTAACTATTTTGTCAAAAAGTAAATTATTAGATTATAAGATGACGTGTTATTTGACGAAATGGACGATATAAATACAAAATATCAACATGTATATGCTAAGAAATTTTATTTATTATGAAGTAAAATTGTTTTTGATTAAGTAACCAGTAGTTTTTTTTTTAGAAATGTCAAAATATGGCCTATCATTAAAAAATATTTAAATTTTGATAAATTTAAATAATTATAATCCATTAAATAAAGTGATATTATTTTCTCTGTGAATGCATTCTTAATGAATTTTCTGTCAGGGGCAACTAGAAATATTACCAGAAGCACGAAAAGAATAGCGAAAATTTTCCATGAAAATTCTCAGCAAACAAAAGTTCTTTGTTTTTAAAAAACAAAAACGTGTATCACCCACAAATAGGCAAATGAGCTGCGAGAAATGCTCCATTATCTTGATAATATACAAGCACCATCTTTCACTAAACACCGTTAATATACTTGGGGGAAGAATTAACGCAACTGCCTCTCTGATGACTTCCTACTTCCTCGAAAATATTCGAATCATACGACCATAGAAAAGAATTTTTTCACTTCTCCATCCTTACTTGTGGCAGACGATATAAAAGAATTTTTTTTACCCTATTTGGAGCAACCCCGCCCTCTTCATGTATCGCTGCAGCATGAATGGTCAGGTTGTCAGAAGCAGCGGTGCAACGTTGAATGCTAATATATCGTCTTGTGGTGTTGGGGGGTGATATCTTGTTGAGGTTTCTTTCTCGTTTTTTGCTTTATTCCGCCCACAGCTTTCGCCTGTGTGCATATTCTTGGGTTTCACCTCGCTGGTACGGTTTGCTGCTTTGTTTTGGCAGACGTTAGAGGCGAAAAATGTTTCTCTCGACTTTGTGCGCGAGAATGTTTTCTACAAGCGTAAAAACAAACCTAAAATGTGTATTATTATTTTCGTAGCTTGCGTTCCAGCCATAAATGTAAAGCACGTATCTAATCTAGACACAGGAAATTTCTGTCATTTTAAAATTGGTAGTAAGTTCATGAATTGTTCTTTTGTGGTTCGGAATAAATTAATCGATATTTGTTGATCAAACAAATTGAATGATATTAATTATAAACATATTTTAAATGACACTTATTGGAATCGATGCAGTTTTTAATTTTGCTGCTGGACACGTGCTTTCGAGCTTTTGAGTAAGAAGT
This sequence comes from Stegodyphus mimosarum, assembly GCA_000611955.2. NCBI lineage: Eukaryota > Metazoa > Arthropoda > Arachnida > Araneae > Eresidae > Stegodyphus > Stegodyphus mimosarum. The sequence continues at coordinate 938,873 of KK113587.1, read as the reverse complement.
ATATAGGGGATAATCGGCTTCTCCTTTTCATGCTTTCATAGTGTAGGGAGTTAGAACATCCACCTAGGATTTGCAAGGTTCGAATCGCGGTGAGGTCACAGTTAATGGTTCATGTTTGCTGCTCTTAAAATCCGCCTCCACCGATAGACCTCTTGTTAGTAGCGTGTCAGGAAAGTTTTATCCCTATTTAAGGGAAGAAGGGCTTTCTTAAGATTTCCCCTTCCGTGTAAACACTGGTATTCTTTCTTCATTAATTATTGGAAACGTTCTGTATTTTTAGTCTGCTTTTTGGTTTCTTATGTGGCATTAATTATTTAAATAACGAGACACTGCAACAAGATCTTATGAAAACATAAAATAATCTGCCCATCTAGACAAAACTACTATCATTTCTTGTAAATGGACTGTGTTTGTTCGCCCATGCGCAAAAGCAAATCAGCTTGTCATGGGAAACAACAAAGGGGTGTTTGAACAGAATTGCGGTGGATAATAAATTCGTGCCACCTGGATTGGGTCGACTTTTTTTCGTGCGTCTCCTCGCTTGGCCTGTAAATGGAGGAGAATGTAAGGATTTATCGTATTTTCCCGTACGTGTTCTTATGATGTAAATAATTAGATTGTCAAGGTGACAGATGTAAAATCTGTGACTGGAGTGTTGGTGAGGGAATAATTGATGTTTCAAGTTTAGTGTTCTGAAAAATCTGTACTTCCGTACAGTGGCGCTTTAACAGGGATTGTGTTGGACAATAGTTCATCACCACCCGTTTGATCATCTGGATATCGTGCCTTCCTTCAGTAGCGCTTTAAATAGGGGAGTTTGTTGGTGTTTATCAGGTCCCCTCTTGTATTTTCTTGTAGTGTAAATAATGAGGTCGTCCAGCTAGGATTGGGAGATGTGTAGTTCGAATTCCTCTGCAGTCATAATTGATCGTTTTTCACTCAGCATTACCAAATGCTTCTGTAAATATGCCTTAGGTAACTGAAATAATAATTTTACTTGTCGGTAAATAGTGCTTTGGTTATTTTATGCAGGCTAAGAGCAACCTTATTTTGGCGTATGTTTTGAGTGAAACTCTGCCGAGTGACTATCAAAATTTGATCTCTCTTCCTTAGGCGTAAAATAATTTTTGCCGAATCGATAGAGTTTTATTCAAAATCTACGGCAAAGAAGGTTGCTGTTTTGCCTTATTTTTAATTTTACGCTGGCATGTTTCTTGTTCATTTGAGTATATTATCTTTTTTAAGTCTTCATTCTCTTGAAGTTATAAGTATTATCGACAGCCGTAATTTCATTGTAATATTAGCGAAATGTTTGAAATGCTGCTGGGCTTAACAGTCTATGCATTAGTCAAATGCATAAAATTTAGAGAAATACTGGGAGATTGATTCATATGTTCTACGATTTTAATAGCAAAGTATAGCCTTTTGTAGACTTACATAATAAATATGCTACAGTCATATTAAACAGTTGAAGGCTACCGTTAGGCATTGAAGGTTACCGTTAGGATTGCTAGGCAGTTATTTATAACATCAGTATATTGCAAGGAGTGTAGAAATTCAGTGACAGAGTTTACGTACCTACCAGTACTGATGAAAAATTTCAGGTATTATGAGAATTAACAAAAACGCGAAATGAACGTGTATATGTTTGGGTAAATAGCGCACATCGACTGGCTTGATGCAATATTGGTACTGATTTTCGATTTAGGGAAAAGCGCTATAAACGTGAAACCTAATAAAATGACGTATGCCTATATCGTATGTGTCTGCAGCCAAGAAAATTATGCAAAGGCACGGAAACGGCGTTATAGCAACTCGGCCTATGTGCACTTTGCTCTCCACTTCAGCGAAAATCCCTATTTTACTCCATGAAGAGACCATTTTGGATGACCCTTTGGATATCCACTATATACTCAGACCCCAAAAATAACCTCCCTATATAATAATCCTCTACAGGAAAATTAATGGCCACCCTCTTAAACTGATTCTCATTAACTTACAGGGGGGAGGAATAGAATATATAGAGGGAGAGATATCGGCTTGGTAGCCAAAGGGGAAATGAAAGCCTCGACGCAGGGTAATTTCGAAAAGATAATCATAGTTACGGTCACGAAGACAATATCTTTAAAAGGTATGATATATTGTAATCTAATCCGGAAGCTTTTATGGCGAGTTGAAACAGTCCGCGCTCATGCATGTCCAAGGAGGTTTTTTTTCCCCCCTTCCGTAATTTCTGACCAATGTGGTGCTGTTTTAGGAAGTATGTTTACAGGGGAAAAGATGCAAACTCTCATTTGACAGTGAAATCTCTGTTCAGTTTTAAATCTAGATTTTTCAAACTAGAATAAATAAGGTGATTTATTTGCTTGGTATGTAGACATCGCGTCTATGAAATTTTATAAAAATGTTTTTTCAAAATCGAAAATTGAAGAAAATAACTCTCTAACATCTTAGATTTACAATCCTTCTAAGTCTTTTAAACGCAGCACTCGTTCATGCAACGCCTTTTTTACGTAGAATTTACAAAATACTATTTAAGGTTTTGGTTATAGTTTTCTAAATCTCTTCAGTATTGCTAAAGTAGGCAAATGTCTGAGATATTATTTCACTTTGGGGAAGAGAAGATAATCTGCAAGGGCCTTATCTGGTTCATAATGACGTTTTTCCTTTCTAAAAACTGCTTGACGAGTACAGAAAGGTGGACAGACGCGTTGTTGGTCCATTCGATAAACCTTTACGGAAACTACTCATTCGATTAAACCTTTACGGGTCTAACGCTCTGGAATCTCTGTAGCGTAGCTTCATTACATCTTTGTCTCAAGCGTGGAGTTCTTTTTTGCAAGCACGTATATTCCTTGGGAACTAAGTCCTGTCGTTTTCCATTCAAAAATGGTCACCAACGAGTCGCGATTTCTGAAAACAAAGTTTTTATGAGCGTTGTGAAACTCAGTTAACCCAAGATCCATGTCCCATGTCCAAAACCCATGTCCTTTTTATCTCAGGACCAAAGTATCAAGTTTCATCTCCAGTTACAATTTGTTGAAAAACGTCAGCGATTGCTCTCGATTTCATGTTGAATGCAGTAATGGGAGCGAAGCCGCTTTTTCTCCATATGAGTTTCAAAGTATGTTTTAAACATTCATCAGCTGAATAGCAAGACTGCATTTAAGAGAAACAGCAGAGCACGTGAGAAAATTCACTAAGGAGGTCTGATTTAAAATCTGTAATATTCAATCAGAGGCAGTGTCTCAGAGAAAAAACTCGAAACAGATTACAGATGTGGACTCAAAGTCTGCAAAAGCAGCGACTGAATACGAAGAAACTTCTGACAGTAAGCAGATTATATTTTAGGAAAGAAGAGTTGAGATGTAGTAATAAATGCTGGGAATTATCGTTTGGCTGGTTTACTGGAATTTTATAAAAATAGTTGGTCCTAAATCTTTGTAGACAAACTGTGCATAACATTTTGCACGCCTTCGGATGGCAATAGCTTGTCAAGTATGCTTTCTATATCAAAAAATAGGAAAACGGAAACATTCTTCCGACCCTATGGTGAAGATCAGAAATCTAGCTCACATATACAATGCTTTATGGCCCAAAAGCTAAGTACCAAAATGTTTTAACCAACAACACCTTAATGCAAAATATGTGTAACATTCTACTTTAAATTGAAGCCTGCGTCGTTCAATATTCATTACACTCTGTACTGTAAAATGTGTGATAAAGAAAACTGTTTGGTAAATTATTGTTCTTTAGTAATAAGTAGGGACTGTAATTTCATGTCATAGCTGACGCTTTGTAATGCTTCATTTGAAAACTAGAACTCGCCTGCATAGAAAACTATGAAAACCGAAATGACGTCATCGTCTGTGGTCCAGAAATAGTTAGATCCGTGGATGAAGACTGTTTTCACAAACGTTGCAAGTAACTAATTACTCATGTGTACAAATGCATTGATATTAGAGACCGAAGTGTAAGTATAGCACTTGCACATTATAACAATTGGCACTTAGGTTAGGGGACAAAACTGAAACTAAATTAAAAGGCCACTAGAGTAATATTAAATATGTGATGTGAACATCACATGACTTCCTTGTACGGTCTATTAAATTGTGCACTTTTTTTATGCAACAATAAATTGATATTTATATATTGTTAGATATTTTAGAACATGATATTTAATAAATAAAGATAACACACAAAATGTTAAAAAATGCTCCTTTGGACGTAATTTGAAATCTGAAAACTTTTTAGATTTTTTTTGTCTAAAAACGATATAAACTTTCAAAATTGTGAGGGTCCATAGAACACCCATACTGATGATATGTAAATCTGTTTTAATTACAAGAATCAAACTACGTTTTAAACAACGTCAGTTCTGCGAAAGGTTTTGTTTTTCCTGAGGAGAAATATATTCCTATACTATTACTTAGTACGCTTATAGGACTTGAGGAATCGGCGTTTTTGTTGTTATTTCATAATATTTATATAATTTTAGAAACTTCGTGTTTTCTCACCTATACCATAACGCTTTGTAATAGGAGAGCGTTGTAATTAAGCTGCGTTCTTGTTTTTTCCGTGCTAAATCCTATCCTTTTATTCAATTAAGTTCAGTTTTTTAAAAACTACCTAGAATTTATTATTCAGTTTTTGAGAAAACCCTAAAAAAGAATAGAAGCTACCACAGCCTTTTTAACAAATGCCCTAAATCTACTTTTAGCGACTTTGGAAGTGATATGTGTTTTAATAAACAGTATGAAGCAGAATTAGATGATTAAATGTCTACATCCTTAATCTTAGAATATTATTTAGTTAGTTCACTGTTCTTTTTTCGAAAAATCTGAGAATGCTTTTTTCTGTTTTTCCCCTTGCTTTCGTTGAATGAATGTCTCTACTTTTTATTGTATGTGACGTTATTAATCTTCTCAAACAGCTTTTCAACTGGGAAGTAATAAAATGCATTTACCAAAGGTCTCTTATTACGTAATTTCGTCTTTTTCATAAACAAACCACTCCATTAAAGATTTAAAAAAATTGAAATTTGTCGCATAAGGCAGGCGTATTCCAGCGGAAAATGTTTAATTACACTTTTAGGTACGCATGTAGTATTCCATGAAGAGTTCTTCCTTTACTGTAAACATGTTTTCCCTGAACAAGTTTTAAAACCGTTTTGCCTCAAGGGGCATAAAGCTTCTTAGTTTTGAGATTCTGCAGTCCGTCCTACTTCGATTTATTTTATTTGCTCTCGTAATTTTTTTTCTTTTACTTTACTGCGCAGCCCTACCTCCCTTACGTATTTTGCTCTGCAAACACCCCAAGCTATAAGCAGTTTCCATCTTTCCGTGGATGAATGGATGTATGTATAAATAAAATATGAGATGCTTGTTCTGTTGTTTCCATGCGTGTGTATGCACGTCTGTGTATGTGTGTGTGTGCATGTATCTCTTTGTTTGCCGTGGTGCATTAAGTAACTATGTTGTTTTCTTCATGCTTTTGTCATTGCAGGAACACTACCTATTTCTTCAAGAATTATAAATCGATGGCCAAATGGGAAATTAAAGTCACGTGCTCTGGTCTTGCGGGAAACGACTGCCTTACAAAATTTTATTAAACACTTTTATGATTTCAGTTAGTGAGATTTTTTAAAGTGGTTTTATTAAGGACAGTTCTATGTGGCACTGCTTCTCTTTGATTGCCTTTTGCTGTTTCAACGTACAGTAATAACCTTTTTGTAACCTTTTTGTAAACAGCAATAATTATTTTTGTGGCTTTTCTAAACTGCATGTTGTGTAACTTCAGCTATGTAAATGTAGAGGGACCGAAATATTTCGGAATGCTGCAAAAATCCAGATAATTGGTTGATTATTTGAATATGGAAAGGCTTAGGAGGGCTGTCTGTCTATGTGCATTCGTGGAGGACTTTATAAGGTGAATTGTGTCTTACTCACGTTAGACATAGTGAAAAACCACCTATGCAGCCAGCTCATTTGCCTGAGCTCGCCTGGGTCTGAACCCGAGGAACTACCATTATGGTTTGACTGCTCGTCAACTGTTGGTGCCCAGGATAATGAGATTGTCTTTATTCGGAATGTCAACCTCGTATTTATTGTAATGCAAATGAGTAATATTAATTTTTTATTTTGTTGTATTTTATTCCAGAATAGATTATAGAAATAAAAAAATTATCTTGCTTTTTACTCAACCCCCCCCCGCACACAAAAATTGCTTTTAAGAAAAAATTATCCTTTCAAAAATAGCACGATGTAAACTCCTAATAGAAAGTATAGCTATGATGCATGTTTGAAGACTAACAATTCTTTAGGTAGAGAGAGGGAATTGACTTCAAACGAAAAGCGTTAATTAAATGTTTATTTTATTTTATTTTGGAAAAGGAACACTTGTTAGGGATGTGCTGTGATTCACAAAGTAAGTAAAGTACATTTGACATGTACACTGTATATATTGTTTTTCCGTGAATATATTGGCCAATATTGTAGGCCAACCTATATGTCCTACTTAATCACCTAAATTAATTAAATAGCTTTAAGAAGATGCATTTGTATTAGATCGTATGACTTCTTTTTTTTATATAAGTCACGGAAAAATTAAAGCAGAAGCTTTATTTTGTTTGTTTAAAAAAAACAAGCTTTATTTATGATGAAAAATAAAACAGCTTTGTTTTATTTAATTTAGGAAGAAAAACAAGCGCACTTTGTGTAAGATTAGAAAATAAAATGAATATTTTGTTTATTTAGTGTAGGAAGAAAATCAAACACGCTTTATTAAGTTTAGAAACCAAAATAAAAAATATTTCATTTAGAAAGAAATTAAATTAGCTTTATTTAAACTTTTAAAAGGAAATTAAATTAGCTTTATTAAAATTTTGAAAGGAAATAAGTTGTATTATAAATAAAAAAAGTGATCCAGAGTAATTCTATCTTATAAACATCATGCAAGTTGTTTTTTAAATAGAATACGCATACAAGTACAGTGATATTTTGTATACGTCAAATATTCCTATTTAAAGAATTATGTTTGGATGAAGTAAATAAATATGATTAATGGAAAGTAAAATTCGATTTCTCTAGAGAAATCTTTCATAAAAATTATTAAAATCGTTTTAAGATACTTCTCAAATTTTTCTTAGTATTGAATTCTAATTTCTTTCGAGCTTACTTACTAAAACTTACATAACAGCTAACTAAATCTATAAGAACTACTAGCAATGTAGCTAAATTAACATTGACATGTTAATAATTACGAAATTTGTTCGTAAAATTTAGAAGGCAGGGCTATGTCAGTAGTCAAGCATGAAGTTATATCCTTAAAATGTGCGTTGATTATACATATAATTATTCTGAGATACCTTTGCAAATACTAGAATATCGTGGCATTTATAAACTCCGTTGGGTGGGATCTGAACTGTAAAGGTAGCTTTCCCGCCTTAGAACAAAGCGCGCAGAGAAGTAACTACGTAGGCGCAGTTTTTCTGAGCCAGTGTCTGCATTCTATACTTTTTTTCTCCTTTTCTAATGCGATATGTTGCGTACTAGAATTTTAAATTTAGTTTTCTAAACACTGTGATATATATCTAATATATATGCGTTACGAATACGCGTTTGCTATGCTATCAATGAAATTTTATCGTCCTTATTAGTACTTGCAGAGCTGAATTTCTGTGTCTTATTGTTTATCAAAATTTCTGACGCAGTCCGATTCCAATTATCCGAACTAATGAGGTGAGTAAATTTTGGATAATTGATCAGACTCGTTTTCCTAGAAAAGAAAATGTCTTATTTTTGTGCCCATAAATTTTGACGATAATGGTATTTTTTGTACATTATAAACTGAATAAACTGAAAACATTTCCCTTTTTTAACTTTTATTTCTATTTAAATTGTATTCTCAAATAATATGCATCTGTAGCTTAAAAGTGATTATTAATTTTGTATTGAAGTTTGAGGCAAATTTTCCCCAAAACTTTTGGACCATTATGCTATGTTGCACTATCATGTATTTATCATGCATGTAGTTTAGTAAGTGTTTGCTATTACTCACACGAAATTAAAAGTTAATTGCATATAAACTGAATGATTTAAAAGCAATAAATTCACTTGTTTTTAACTGTAAATACATACAATTCATTATATATCCAATTTATCATTTTTATGAATGCTTGCAATATTATTATAATTAATTAGAATTAGTTTTAAAGCCGTGTGCATGACACAGTTCTTGTCTAGTATATGCATCTGTGTGTTAGGATGCGTTTCATTTAAAAACCGTGTGTAAACAACATCCCTCAGATGAAAATATGTCTAATGGAAATTTATTGAAACTATTATTGTTTTGTTTAATTTGCTTAAATGCACAATGCTTTTTTTATTTTTATTAAAATAAAAACCATGAAATTAAATGTATAAATTTATAAATTCATGAGTTTAATTGCTTTCTTTAAAATTAATATGTAAATACTGCAAATAGTCAATGACAAGATATTTTGAAATAATGTTTTCGGAAATTTGCCTGTCTGTGTTGCCACTTAACATTTTCATTGCATAAATGTGTGAAAAACAATACGAAAAAATATGTTTCTCCACCTTAAAAAATATACAGTAAATCATTTTGTTGTTAAATTAATTTATTTTTTCATCATTCTATTTTACATATTCGAAATGCATTAATTTTAGCGTTTTCTTTGCGCAAAGATTTGAAATATCTTGTCATTTTTCAAAATTTTATATTAAAAAATCCTCCCTTATAATGATTCTGATTCTAAGATTTTCTATTAATCCCCCGCAAGGATTCAGATTTCATCAACACAAAAAAGGAAAACAAGTCAAATAAAATTATATATTGGATTAAGTTACGTAATTTAGTTCAAATTAGAAAGTTGGGGTTTCTAATTCCGGATTTACAGTGCATTTGTAAAGATATCCAAAGCAATGTCTATTTAATTAAATTTATCTATATTTTTATTTTATTTTTTATACGCAATACCAAAATCATATCCCTATTTTCATGTATGTGTGTAAAATTGTCGAGAATAATTTTTAGCCTTATATGTCGTTAAACACGTATTGTAATCTCATAAAATTCATTCTTAAATATAATCTAAATTATTAAAATAATTATGTTCAAATTGAACCAACTCGCTGAATAATGGTAAGTTGTTCGTGAAATATATTCCTGATAAAAGCAACTATAATTTAATTTCTTTGACTGGACGATTCAAATTTTGATTTTTATGTTTAAAATAAATTGTCAATGAGTGCAAGAAAGAAAATTTTCAGTACTTTCGCGTTAAAAACAATTATTGCTTTAAAGCGCTATATTTCATCAATTAATCGATAGGCAAAAACATTTGTTTAGCTCTAAGATTTTTTCATAGAAATTCGTAATATTTCTTCATGAAAGTTGTTGTAATGAATTATAATTGACGTCTTAGAATCAGAAAAATCTGTGTTTAATAAATATATAATACTACAAACAGCTGTAAAAAATATATTTCCTTTAAAAATGATTATCCCAACTTCTTAGAGGAAGTGTTGCGTAATTTTTCTAGCCTTGATATTTCGAGAGTTCTGGATATTGATCACTCAGGGAATAATTACATATATAACGGTTAAACGATTAGCGGATATATAACGGAATAATTACATATATAACGGAATAAACGATTAGCATATTTATCAGTATTTTTGTAGAACATCAGTGTCTCGGAACCTTTAATAAGTCGAGATTTAGTTATGCCTGAGAAATCTCATGCATAAGCAATGCATAGATTAATGTATTAATCACTATTTTTGCAGAATACTAGTGTTCCAGGGATTTCCGATAAATATGCTCAAGTTTTAAGCTCTTTTTCTCATGTTCTTACAATGCTTATATATTCAAAAGAAAAAACTGCTCGAAACCATTTTTTATTTAACAAATTGTAATATATCGTCTGCAAAAGCGACTAAATAAGCACTCCTGTACTTACGCTAATATCCGCGCATCCTAATAAAGGGAACTTATTCATTTTCCGGCGTCATTTCCATTGTGCTTACGTCAACACTCCGTTCTCGAGAACGGTATACTTATTAGTGTTCCAATTAGGCTCGCGAGATGGCGCTGTCGGCCATTCCACGGGCGAAAGGAGGCTTACCGGAGGCTTCATAACTACTTCGTTGTTCTTGTTACGCAGAAAGGAACCGGAAAGCGGAGATTTATGGTTTGGGATATGTTTATGTTTTTGTAGCAGTGCTGCTTATGTAATCGCCTATTCCGTCTGTCTTCTTGTTGAGTAATTGCTGTTGCAGATGGCTTAGAAATGAACTGACAGATTTGTTTTTGCCTGTGCTTGTAGCTGAAAAACAGCCTATTTTGACAAGGGCGGAAAAAAACAGAAAGGTGCTTACGTCTTTCTCTTTTGTTTTGCTTTGATTGTTTGCTAAGCGAATTACTGGCGGTATTAGTAGTTTGTTACCATTTTTCTTTTACTTTCTATGAAACATTAACATACAAAATATGAGAGCTTTTGCAGGACGATAATCTGGCCACATCCTGGTTATTAACCCTGTGATTATGTTATAAAAATCAATCAGCTCCCTGTAAGCAGGGTTGCAAACTAACCGTGTTGATTCTAAAAAAGAGAGCTATGGTTTTTTATTGGAGAACGATGGAAAATTACTATAACCAACCATCAGCGTAAAACGAAATTGTCTAAAGAAAAGAAAAAAGAAAACTGTGAAATAATATATAATGTTATAGAGTTTCAAAGTTGTTTTTGTTTCCAAAATTTTGTGATTTAATTGTATATGTAAGGATGGAATTATGTATGGACTGGGATGAAAAATTAAGAGAATTTGCTTATTATATTAAATTTTTTGAACAACTAATGGACAAATTTTAATGAAATTTGTTATCAATATACATTTATAAAGAGATGTAACATTCAAAAGTCATTTCATGTACTCATTATTATCAGTGAAGCTCAAAGTGCGGGGATGTCTAAAATCCAGGCTGTGATATCGAACTGAAAATGAGTGTAATATGGGGCAATTTCCCCTCTTACAGCCAGATAGGTCGCGCAGCATGACGGCATACTGGGCAAGTGGCAGTTGAGGAGTCCCCGTGGAAGTCGATCCCAGTCTTGGAGTATGACAACTCGGGATGGTTCTCGGAGGGGGGATGGTGAGACGAAATTACTCTGTCAAGAGTGTCCCAAATATGCTGTGTACTCAGTACATCTATCTGGCTGGGCGATCCATGCAGCGAATGTCCACACTTTCCAAGCAATCATCGACCAGCTGAGCCCTTTGTGGATGAACCTCGTCGTTCATTAATAGGAACCCAGCACAGTGCTTCTGAAATATCAAACATAGGCTAAAACCTCTTCTCTCTACTTCATAGCAGTTAAGAAAGTGTCAAACCTATGCTAGGGTGTGCGGCCGTCCAATATAATGTCTGGCCAAACCATTACACCTCCACCATCATGATATTATTTTCCTTGATGGGGGAGGGATGGTATCGTGTTCCAGGTTCTCTCTATATACAGGTACGCCGAGAACCAGTGTCCAGGCTGAATTTCGACTCATCTGTAAAAGACACGGTGCTCCACTGAAGTCTTGTTCAAGGCGCATGTCGTCTGCAGCATGCTAAATACGTTCTCATGTGTGCTGTAGTGAGCGGAACACAAAGAACGGGTCTTCTTTGGAATACAGCTGTGTGTCATGAAGGCTTTGAGAAACTGTAGACCTTGAAACTTGATTTCCAGTGACAGCATATGTCTCACATGAAAGCTGTGAAGGTGTAGCAGTCCTGTGTCGCCGCATTGAATGTGTCAAACAACGATCCTCATTTATCGGTGTGGATCATGGTCGACCTTGTCCATGTGTTCTCTATATGGATCCAGTGTCCTGAAATTATTTCCACAAATTGTAAACGACACTATTTAGCCACCTGCGCTTATGATTCAGCTCTGTAGACATCTGCGCTTGTGATTGACCAGTGTCTAATGTACCGATAATTCTCCATTTCCGTCATCCATACGTTCATGGCTACTCATGTTACCTAATAAAACTTACCCAGTTTTTATGAGAAACACAGCGAATGTCGTGAAGGATTACGAGCACAAAAATCATCGCGGAAAACTCCTCGTGCGCTTATATCACCTCCACAATCACAGCTCCGCAGACGCGAACGTGTACGCTTGTGTATTCGACTCTGAGTATTTGCATTGTTCTTCGGAGGCATAATTAGTACCTTTGGTTCAGTACGTTTCGTAAAAATAGACATAATTTGCAAATTCTGTTTATTTTGCTACGCGTGTGTAAGCATTTTACAATAAAACAGAAGAATCTAACGCGACTTTATGATGCAAATTTAAGTTTTATGACAGTTTTCAAGTTATAAATTTTTGAATGCGTTAATGAAAGGTCCACTTTATCCTTTCTGTCTGATTTTAGGAAAAAAATCAGAATGAGAAAAATTTGAAAATTTTAACTGCACTTTCTCCGCAGAGTCTCTCGTGTTATCACTAGTACGCAGTATGTTTCATTTATGGCAGGTTTTTCTCGAACCGTGTATTAGAGGAGACATTGGAAGCTATCTATTTATCTGAGATCATGTGCGCGAATTTTGCAGCTAGCTATGCGTCGAGAGAAGACTCTCCGTGCACAGATTCTTCTTTTAACTATAAGTTCGGCAAAGCCTGTGTGCTTGAATATTATCCCCAAATACGTGTACCGTGAAAATTATGAGTGCGAAGTTTGTCTCTAGCCTTAAATAAAGAAAGATTGTAAATCGCGTGAGAAGATCTTCATATTGTGAAACGCTGTGACATTTTAATGGTAAATATCGTTCTGCATATTTCAGCAATATAAATGATGTTGATGTCTTAAACCTGCATTGCATTAGGAATTATACGACATCAAATTTCTAATAGTTCTTTCTCTTATTTCTCTGCTTGCTTGATTAGTTAAGTATGGCAAAGCACTCAAAGTTTATCTCCGTTGAGAGGGATGCCTTCATGGAGGGTTTTCTGAAGAAACCTAGCTCATATTCGCATTACGAATGGGAAAAATTATGGAAAGTCCATGCAGCTAATTCGTTTCCGCGTTCTAAATTTGTCTTCCGTTTGAAAGTTTAAGTTTTATAACAGCTAAGCAATTAATTAATCATAAATCTAGTACCTCTTTTATTAATCAAAAGGTTAGACATGCAACAAATGGCAGCAAACATCTCTGCGCGTATAAATTAAAGGAATATCTTTGCAGATTAAACAAATGAACGCTTTCGTGGCAAACTATATCCCAACCTTTTCTGCCCTGAATGTCTGATGAATGGGACTGATCCTGCCACCATATTCGGTGTCTTTGAATCCTTGTGATTTTTGATGACGCTGTTCATGCGCCAGCGATAAATTACAAAATGCTGTTTTAACTGCTGAGAAAAATAGGTCTCGGAAACTTAGCCCACAGAACCTTTAGCCGAAAGGACACTTAGTCGACACGGACAGTTGGCCGACAGGGCATTTAACCGATACGGACATTTAGCCGACAGGATATATAGCCTAAAGGACACTTAACCATCAAGACGTTTAGCTGACAACGTGTACATATAAAGCATATAGAGGAAAAAAGTGACAATGTTATAATAAAATTTGTTCATATTTATCTGGGAAAAAAAGTATTTCCAGGGTATCTAATGAGAAGGTTTATGAACAAGTACCCTATTTTTGATCTAATTTAATGTTAAATATTTAAAAATTGTAAACAAAAGCAACTTTATTTTGATGTAGATTTTGAAATCAGTTTCTAGAGTATTCAGACATAAGGCTCTATTTTCCAGAAGTGGAAAAGAAAATTTCAGCAGTCGAAAACGTGAAACGATTTTGCACAGAACGATTGAGCGAAGGAAAGTGAAAACAAGTATAACGAAAATTGAATTTCTTTGAATCTTCTTTTCTCATTAACAAAAATGTTTCTTTTTTAGTAAATGACATTCATTTTTTAACGCTTTCAAAATTCTAATATCTTAGTTTTTTTCACATTTCATTATATATTTGTGTTCGCTTTGCTTCGATAATTTCTTTAAACATGAAATATTTAATTATAAAATCACTCTGAAATTTTCTATCTCATGTCTGAAATATAGAGACCGAGCCCACCAACCGCGATAATCACCGAATCTTCTTCATGACACAGCGGCAATAACCAACAGAGCGTTAAAGTCTCTGAACACTGGTAGTTCGGTTCGGGGTTTGAATCCAGGCAGACGGGCTGGCTAAATGGGCGCTTTTGTTTTTTTCCCTTGTGTAACGTGTATGTGAGCCAGTTTCGCCCAGAACGTTCTCCGTGAAGGCATCCCCTACCTAAGGGAGACTCCCCTGGGGTGTATACACAATGCAGTACTTTAATATGGCAGTAACACTTTGGGGGAACAAAACAAAATGACCCTGGCGGTTTCAGAACCCGGGGAAGATCCTTACATTACGGTCATATCCAGGGTTTGGCGTAAGTCCTAGAGTCGATGGCACCAGTAGCTCGGTAGGGCGAGTGTGCTGGGTAATGCCCTCGGTGAAGGGCTGCCTGCGTAGCTGCCTGCGGAAGCATTATTGACGACCAGTCAGACTTCCAGGCGAATACGTCATGCCTGACAAGTAGCACCGAGAGCAGGGAGTGGTGACTCCTAAGGCCCGGCTGTCGGTTAAATGTTCTGAAAGCTAAATGTCCGTGTCTGTTAAATGTCTTGTGTTAATGTCCGTGTCGGTTATATGTCGTGTCGGCTAAGTGTCCTGATGGTTAAATATCCATGTCGGCTAAATGCCCTGTCGGGTAACTGCTGTCGGTTAAGTGTCTCGTCGACTAAATGGTTGTCGACTAAGCGTCACGGACCTGAGGAAAATGTCAGTGAAGAAAACGATGTTTGCGAAGACTGTTTAGTACGATAGGGTCGTGCATTAAAAGGTCTCGTGATATGTTTTCATTTTATTTGCGATTTTAATCTGATTAAAAGCTCCCAAAATTGTAATATTTGTTAATATCAAAATCATTCGAATGTGTAAAAAGCTACTTACAGTTAAAAGTACAATTTTTTAAAATAAATATTTTTTTTACTTATCACGTGTATAATAATGCTGTAATCTGATACATTAAAGATCGCAATGACCCTTTCCTTATTTAAGATCGTAACGTGCGCCGTTTAAAACTCACAGAGGGGATTAAAGGATTTTAGCAACTTGAAAAACTCGATCTATTTTGCGCAACAAGCCATTAACCATGGTTTCGAGGCAGTCCAGAAAGAAAATATGTGAAGTGGACACCACATGATTTCATTGTATGGCCTAATAAATTATGCCATTTTTGCTGCATTTCATTTAAACGTATTTCCTCGAATTTCATTGGAGATGTATTTCTCATTCAATTCAGTGTTCTCACTTCGCGGCAATGCAAAAAATACATAAAAACTCAAAACATCTTCATTAAAAATCGTAAAATACAGGAAAACGTAAAGCACCAATTAATGTTAAAAACAGTTTAAAAAAATGTTTTTGCAATAAAAACTAGAGTTTCTACTCCAAAACAAGCAGTTCGGTCAGCGGGCAGGAAGACAGATTTTTCAATGCATAAAATTGAAAGTTTACTTTTGGTCCCACTCGGCAAAACGCCACTGAAGTTGGCCCTCAAGCTTACTAAAATTTGCGATTTTTAGCCATGTAAAAGTTTCAAATATGAATATGGTGGCCTTGTTAGGTTTATCACAACGTAAACAAATTTTAAATTGTTGATAATTCTGCAACTATTGCATGCAGATTAACTAAAGGCAAAAAACCTTAACCGCAACATAAGAACAACGTATTTCAATAACTTTTAAAGCAAAAAAGGCAGAAAATGCACAGTTTACGAACATCTAAAAATTAAAAAAAACTTAATTCGCCAAGCCGGCTAACAGATTGGGTATATATATATATATATATAAAT
>KK113587.1:887503-922859 GCA_000611955.2 Stegodyphus mimosarum | reverse complement strand
TATACATATATATATGTATATGTATATGTATAAAAGTAGAACGTAGTACGCGAACAAGAGAAACCTATGGGGTCAAGAATTTTCCGCATTGAGCTGCAAATTTTTAAAATATTTGTAAAGAAGAGGAAGGTTCTAAAAGCTATCAGGACTCGTTTTTCTTTTTATTTGTTTGAGGAACATAACGTGTCCTGACTGGACAGTGAGTTGACTGCAAACTATGTCCTATGGAGTAGCAAAGAGGGCAAGATGAGAAGGGTTAAAATTACCCTTTATTTTTTTTTCCTCGTTTCACAGTCCTTCCCGTACTCCGGGATACAAAGACCAACCGCTTGTGGTCTGAACGTAAAAATGTAAGACTACTAACTAAGATTTAAATAAGAGCTAACTTTAAATATTTTACACAGATGACTAACATTGAGACTGGCCTTTTAAATTACTACGTCTGTAGTACGCAAAGTGCGGAAAACTACAATACGTCTTTAGCTTTCAAGAGGATTAAAACCTCTGGCCTTAAAGACGGACAGTAACTGATGGCAAACTCGCGTGAAGACTCGTGGCAAGATGGCTCACTTTCTCTCCTTCAACTACGTTCTTGGCAAAAAGCTACAACTTAAATACTTAATCGTTAGCAAGTACAATTTGCACAAACATATTCATGCCTTAATTCTGGCGGGAAGTGGAAAATAAGAGATGATAGTAAAGTTTTAAAATAAAATTAACGTTAGTCAAATTTAAGATCCGTACAAAGTTATAGCTTAAAAGTACGTATGATAGTGTAGTTCCAGAGTAAAAAAAATACACCTTGAATAGACAATAATACAGTACTAAAAAAGCACATCAACCGACAAAAAGAAACTAAATGTGAAAAGTACAAAACGAGATGAATTTAAAAACCAAAAGGGATGATAAAAAATCTGACAAATTATAAAAGAAAAAATATTTTAAAAGATGCACGTTAAAAACCAAAACCATTTCAAAGACACAGAAAAAATACAAAGAAAGGCAGTAAATGGTAAATTGGCCTAACTCAAGGTTTAACACGGACTTATCAAGGGAAAAGCGTGATAAAATTTGAATCCAGCTAGTACCATTACCGCGTTTCGTCAAACGAAAACAATTGAGACTGAAAGCGGAATTACATTTTAGAGAATAATCAAATTAACTTAAGATAGTAAGTCTAAATGATTTCGCTTCCTTTCCCGACGCGCCTGCCATAAAATTGTAAATGTAAAACTTATTAATTGTGCAAGAAAAAACTGTACAAGAAAGCCTAGTTAGGTGAATGTACAAATTAAAAAATATAGCCAAAAAGTCATTAGTCAAAAATCACACAATTTTAAGGGAGAACCCTATGAGCTTTAAGAATTAAAACTTTGTTAAAAAGAATTAAAATAAAATTAACGCATCAAAATGGGTCTTGCTAAGACCCATTTTGCTAAGAAGGCAAAGCAAAGGGGAGGAGAAAACAAGCATACCTGCGTCCATTGCATTGGCCTGATCAAAGCAAAGTGAGAAAAAATCGCTGAAAGAGGTTGCCAGAATTAGAAGAATTCCAAAGGAGTGCAACCAGGAAAGAAAATTAGTCAAAATTCACCAGTTAGTTGAGAAGACGTAGAAAGGGGAAGCAATAGCCGTAATGGCCAGTGAGAAAACCTTGGATCCAAAAATGGGAGATTTTCGAGGGTGGAAGACGGATGCTATTCTAACAAAATGGCGTCTTGTTAAAAATAAATCGCGAACAAAATGTGTGAAAGCGGAAACAAAATGGCTAAAAACTGTTTATCTGGCCCAGAAGCAGTTGAAAGTGGAAAAATCAGCAATTTGTTAGTAAAACGTCGTAATTCTTCACGCTAGAGGGCTGGCGAGCAGTTCGAAAGGAAATTGGTCCTTAAAATTTATAAAAGGATAGGAATGGCCAGAAAACAGTAATATTAAATAATAAATTTAATAATTTAACTGAAGTTCTGTGCCAATTTAAGAGAGAAAAATTGATGCAGTAAAAGGAAACTATGTTACATTTTTACATTAGATCATTTGAATTAGCCATCCATCATCTACCCTCCCTCGAGATTTGAGTAAAAAATTTCATTTTCTAATCCAAATAATCTAAAATAAAAGGTAAATGCCAGCTTTTTTAAGGAATTTCTAATGATTGTTTTTGGAATAAGATTGCTTTGCAAAATTTTAATGAAGTAGAGTACTTCTTCTTGGAGGAGGTCTGTGTTATTACAGATTCCTTTAATTCTATGAAGTTGTGCATTTATAGTATTGATAATGACCTTTTTAGAAATGTTAGAGAATTCCAGTGAGTGAGTTTTAGTGTAGAAAAATCGAAATCTCTGCCTTTGTCAAAAATTTTAATAAGATTGTAATTTAGAATTTGTAGATCAAGGTAAACAATATCATTTTATACTGTATTAGTAACATTAGTTTTGACGCAAGTAGGGTAAATATTTACATTTTCTAGTTAGTTAAAGTTGTTAAAGACAATAACGTCATGAATATAACGATAGATGTGTTGGTAATACTTGTGTTCTTCATCTTTAACTGAACATACAATTTTAAATTCTAAAGTGAAAAGGAAGAGCCCACAGATTTCAGTCAAGCAATTTCCGCCCATAGGAATTCCCGGTACTTGTTTAAAGATATTGTTATCAAATTGCAAATAATTGTTAAAAAATACACTTTTGAGGAAAGGTTTCCATTAATCTGGAGCTACTGTTGTAAGGATCTGCGGTCTCCTCAATTTCTTCTAAAGGTAATTTTAATTTCTTCTAAAGGTAAAGTAGTTTAAAGGTTCTCGAAGTCGTAACATTGAATGTGCTCTATTTTAAGCATATTTAAAGTTTTGAGAATTTTTTCTTTGTTAGAAATCATCCTATTGCAGTGTTGATCTTGAAAATCGAAATTATTAACAATATCCAGAATTAGTTTAAGTTTCTGTGCAAAGAGATAATCAATTTCTTTAAAAGAAAACTTTTAGTACTATTAGCAATGAACGTGAACTTGATAGGAGTTTTATAAAATTTAGGAAGTGCGTAGAGATTAGCAAATTTATTATTTAATTTGCTGGGACGAATTTTGAGTCTTTTATGAAGGGCTGTAGATTTTTTTAAAAGAATTTTAGCTTTGGTAGAAACTTGTTGATAAGTTCAGGTGCTAAGCGGCTCCTTTTGTATAAGATCAAAATTTTTTTTTCAAATGAGACTGAAATTATTACTCGCCTTGTCTATTTTGGTGAGGATTAAACGTTCTTGCAGATCTTAATTTGAGATTCTAGGTGCCTCTTATTGTGCATTTGATGAAAGGTACGAGACTATACAGCATTTTTTCAAAAATCTTTAAAAACAGCAGCTTTCCATTCAAGAAAGGTAGTTGTCGGTAATTAGTACGATTGCTAGCTAAAATAGGAAATTTATTTAAATCATTGCTGAACTGCTTTAAGCAAAAGTTTTTATTCAGATAGAAAGTGGGACGAAATTTGGTACCAGTTGCATAAACTGTCGCAGTAGTACTCTGGAATCTTAAATGATGCTAAGATCACATGTGACTATGTGATAAGGATCCACAAATTTATTGTAATCAAGAAGCTGGCAATCACATTTGCTATTATCTACCACATCGTGATGATTAATAACCATATTTCCTAAATTTGTTTCGAACTTAAAACAAGGTGTCACTTGGAGCTGTTGGTTAGGGAGCAGACTTTGATATTTTTTGAAAATGTGAGGAATTTGGAGCTGATCATACAATGGGTGCTTGAATTGTGCCGTACAGAAAATTTCTTTTTGGAAAAAATTACTTTTCTTCAATTTATAATTGAAAAAGTCGATAATTAAATCCTTGACAATTGGGGAACATTGAAATTGTTTCTAAACTTTACCAAGAAGATTCCATAACGTGACATCCTTAAAAGCATGTAATAAGTTAATAGAATTTTTTGCGAAAGCCTCCTTTTGAAGGAAGGAACAAATTTTATTAATAATTAAACCCGAACAAATTTTATTAATAATTAAATCCAAATTATGTGTGGAAAAAAATTTTATTGCCTGAAATTCCTCCTCTTTTTCCTTTGGAAGTTTTTGTACTAAAAAATCTAAATTGTCCGTTAATTGAATCTTCTGCATGTCTGTTAGTGGTGTTGTTGGGATGCGCGTTAAGTCCATAAGGATGTCCTTTTTTGAAGGGTGTACATTGATTCTCTAAAGAGTCTCAATTTTCTGTCAGGTACAATATCAAGAACACTAATCTCTTTGTTGTCAAAATTGTGAATTTGAAAATGCTCAAGAATTGCAGTTTGGTGTTTTTCATGAAAAATACCTTTGTAAACATTTTTTAATTTTTTGATATGTGATCTTATTTTGTATTTTTAACATTTAGTTTTTTTTCGCGGTTGCTTTTACTTTTTAATATTGTATTATTGTTTATTCAAGGTGCAATTTTTTTACTCTGGAACTACAGTATCAAATGTACTTTTAAGCAATAGCTTTTAGAACCTTTCTCTTCTTTTCAAATATATTGTGTATGTGTGTCTATATATATATATAAATTTAGGAAGATAAAATTAAAATTGCTACTGGCCTATAAACTTTTTCGCGATTACAGTACTTCTTTTACTTTGTACAAGGAAGTAAAAAATGGTCTTGAAGTGCCTGTTCTGCAGTTACAGACTATGGATTAAAAAGGCTTTTTTTTTAAATGCGTACCCTAAGGGAGTTGGTTTGTATTAAAAACGAAAACATACACAATCATATTTGATAAGAAAGTTATCTATTCAATATATTGCATCCTTGAAATTCTTTACTCACGTTTTCTTGTCTTCTTTTAATATTTAGCGCTGCTTCTTTAGTAGGAACTTATTTCGATGCTGGTACCTTTAAGCAAAGTGAAGCAACGGTCTTCTTCATGACACACATGTCGACCTACTGTTTTTTATTTGTTAAATCATTATGAAGCTTCATAGCTTCACTTTGTTTTGATGTCCTGTTTCTCATAAGGGGGAAAGATGTTAAGATAATTGCTGCGCAATTTCCCTTCCCCATCTGTCTTCCCTCCCCGCCAACATTTGGCGACATAATTCAAGCCCTTCATTTATGTCAAATCGCAATTTAAGCGAAGTAATGTCTTATTTTGTTATTCTTATCATTACAACGAAAGCAGAGATAAAAATGGCAGGGGGAATCGCATTTTTTATATCCCCCTTCCCCATTTAATACGCTACGGTTATTGTTAAACGGGTTACTGTAATTTATTTTTTTAGTATTTTGTCCTCTCTTCTTTGGGTGTCGCTTAACGAAGTTTGTAACACGGTTATCGCGCATTTTCGTATTAAAATCTTAATTCTTGTTCGCTTTACATTTGTTAAAAATGATTTAAGGTTCTTTTTTTTTAATCACTTGACAAATTTTCCTTTATGTTTTATGTTTTTGTTCATTTTTGCCGTATATTCTGCCCTTATTTTAAAATTCTTCGTCCAGTTATCGTTTGCATGTTATGCAGGTTGTTCGGCGAAGATGACTTTTCCAAATATTTATTCTGAAATATATATAATTTTAATTCCACCATTTCTCAGAATAAATTAAATAATTTTATGCAAGTAATTAAATATCGATCCTAGATATGTTCTTTCTATTACAAAGTGTTTGAAAATAAGCTAAATAATTTTATGGAAACAGTTGAATATGTATTCTAGACATGAATGTTTATTTGCAGAGTTTCTGAAACTGAAGTAAATAGTTTTATGAGATAGTTTGGACACTGTAGAGGCTTTGTAAAAATAAACTGTGATGGTTTATGTAGTCTTTGCAGAATAAAAGTCTGTTCTTTATACATAATTTGGTTTCAAGACGAAAAAAAAATTTTGTTTATTTACGTGCAAAATTCAGAGAAATGTGTGTAATAAATGCTATCAAGGGTAGAGCTACAAATTTAATAAGGAATTCTCTCTATTTTTAATAAGTTCATCCTCCTCGTTTTTTTTTAAGATTCAGAACTAAAAGAGAAGGCTTTTGAAGGCCTAACAGAGAAAAATGTTATCAATATTATTCAGTGAAATGCAGTTAACCAAATTGATTAGTGTTATTAGAATGTATCAGATTTAACGGAATAGTATTTTTTTATCCCTTTTTCATTTTTTCCCAAAATAAAAAAGAACTTTTTAAAAAAAGTTATATTTTCCTCCACATATTACAATTTTGCTTTAGTTACCAACGCGATATTTAGAGTTTAAAACTTTGTAATGAAATGAATACGATCGGCCTCCTTATTTAGAATGAAACACTTTTAGAATAGAAATTAAAAAAATTCTTTGAGGGTTTATTTTTTTTGGGGGGGAGGGGGTATGTGTGTGTGAACCGTGGAATTTCCATAAAAGGTATTTCTGGATCACATCATTTGAGTGTTCATCGCGTTTATGTTTCGATTCCACAAAAACAAATCATGGTAAATTTACATTGACTAAAATGTAAATTTAGATTAGTAAGGGTATTTTAGTTTAAATAATTAATTAACTGTCGATTAAGAGGAAGCAGATTATCTGGGCCTCATCTAAAATGTCGTAAGTGTATTTGTTGCGGAACAATAATATTACTATCACAAACCCAAAGGCAAAATGTTAACCGAATGTGTTGGGCAAGTTCGATCTTAATGTCATTGTTCAAACACATTTTCAAATATTGTTTTTTAATGCTATTTATAACGCAATTCCTTCACTTCTAATGTTGTTTATTCTTTCATTATTCGCAGTTTGTTCTTTTTGTTTTGAATGTTGATTTAATTTATATAATCACATGAATTTTTCTGCAAGCAAAACTGTTTGAAATGACAATTAAATTTTTAATACCATTTTTCTGTTAATTATAATATGAGTTATTCTTCTTTCCTGCGTTTTTTTAACTGGGTTCGGATTAACCGTGATTCTGGGTTAACCGTAGACGTCGTCTAAGTATTACCCCAGTTAATCGCAAGATGGTTTTTTTTTAACATAGCATCCCATACATCGTACGGAATTAGGATTATTTTGAAAACTATTTAATTAAACGGAACATTATATTGTAATCGGGGAGAGCTCGGTACGATGCGGCATGTCTGATCACTTTTCGTTTTCAAAGTACCATCCTTTGAAATGCCTATTTCTCAGGTAGCTCAATCTATGATTCCCATTTCATTTACGAACTTTGTGGATGACCCCGAAAGCATCCAGGCACGTTGGATTCTAGCCCCAGCTAAACTAATTTTTGAAAACAACGTGCTATCAGGTAGCGTCATGTACGAATTCTGTTGAGAAAATTTCCCCCGCGTGAGAAAGTGGAAAAAGTATCGGCCAATCAGGTATTTTGTCGGTCCAGATTTTTCTCCCCATGAAGCTTGAGCTGTACTGAAAAGAAATCACTTTCGCCAGCCTTTTCTTTTCTTTCCATTTTCTTTCGTTTTTGAACTTTTCCAGCCAGCAATGGGTTGGCCAGGTACCCTTGGGGCCACAAGTGGTGTAAGTCTGGCCCATCTTCATTACCAGATGGCTTAGAGAGCGATCACGTGGTTAACCTGGGAATTTTCTTTCTCTGGAATAATAGCTATTGCCATTTTCAGGCCTGATTTTATTCGCTATTTCCATATGCTCACTTCTGTCAGTACTATGAGTTGGTCAGTCAGGTACCTAAATTATTTTAGTATTGAATTTTAACGTTTAAAGTAACGATATTTCCTTTGCTTCGCTGTGTAACAATTAATATCCTATCATGTTCGATGGAGAAATTTACGTGGCAAATTCTAGCCAAGTGATAGGCAATAAAACTTAGTTTTATAAGAGCATTAAGTAGCAATTATAAATTAAAAAATTCCTTTCGTATTTGTTATGAATCACTAATCTAAAATACCGGATAAAAACTATACCGTATAAAACTCACTACGAATTCTTTTTTACAAAAAAAGATTAAAATGAAATTGACCGTCCTTTTTATTTCTTTATCTTATTGCATTGTTGTAGAAATGCGCTTTCATTAAAAATTTCAAATTTTTATCATAAACAGGTGATACTAGTCGAAAATTTATTAACACATTACATGTATCTTTTCCAGGGTACTTTACAAGCAGTTTTATTGTGTTGACTTCCATACTTTTATGCATCAACATAAATCGCAAATATCTATCAAAATATCGTCTGCGAACAAAAGCGAAAAATAAAAATTATTTGCCATGGTGGTATAGTTCAATAGTTTTTGGAGCTTTGAAACTACATTTTGTATTTACGTATTCTTAAGACTGTTGAATTAAACAATAATTAAACTGCCTCAACCCATTAAACTTTCTAAAGGAAGAGTTTGTGATTCAGAATTTCAACCTTCAAGAGATTCAAACTCGGGATTCTATTGTAAAGAAAACTCCATTGATTACATCTTAAACAACGAAGAACTACTTAAAGAATATTGAAGTTTCTCCTCTTTTGAAAAGATTCGAGTTTACAAACGCTTTAAAGTTTTCAAAACGAAAGAAACTTTAATTTTATAGCTTATTCTTGCATTCGTAGCTCTCTGTTAACCGTTTAGTTTTCAGGATTCCATTCGTTGTGAATATCTTCGGTATCACGCATTTTATTATACTTTGCTGTATCTTAATAGTTATTAAATCATATTGTGTAAAGAATTCACTGAAATGCTTTAAAATTGCATTATGAGATACTATTAAAATGTTTAAAGGCAGGTGGAGGATAAATAATATTTCCCGTTTACATGTTGGAAAACTGTAAATACATTCTCCTCTAAATGAACGAATGGAAAATTCATTAATCTGTTTATGTACCTTTTTGAAGACATTTTTTAACAGTAAAATTGGAAATATCATATAAAGTGGGAAAAATGATATTTCATTTAATGTTAATTTTAGCAAAAAGTATATGATATATATTTTCTGAAAAATTTGAGTTGCAGTGGATATACTAATTCGCGCATTCTTGCGAATCAGAACAATGGACATCCACTCAAATCAGAACAGAAAATGAAACTTAACCAGAAAATAGCAGTCGCATCTTACCTTTTCGAAACTTCGAGGAAGAATTTGGCGAGAACAGTGAAGTGAAATAAATATTATTCACTTAGTTACGTACTGAAAATAACTTAATTCGCTCACACCACTGCTATGAAATCTACTTGTGTATCTCACTTCAAATGCATCGTTGCTTCCATCTATAAATAGTACATTAGATAAGTTTTTGTAGACTACTACTTAGTTTAGTTTCTTTTCCATAGACTATTTTTCAGAAAAACATAGGCAGCCTATTTTTACAGGGCAAAACAATATATATATATATATATGTATTTATGATTATATCGCTGATAAAACTTAAATATATATTTACTCATGATGAGCCATGTCTGGCCAAGAACTCGGTGTATGTTCGATTCCTTGTGTTAACCAGCAGAGATGATTACTACGGAATTATGTTTAAATTGATATGATATTTTCAAATGTCCCTTAATTGCAGCACATCACAGTAAGCATCTAGGCGACAGACTTATTGCTTGTCGAGAGGTAATGAAAACAAGCAGATGAAGTGTAAAATAATTAAAAAAAACATTAATAAAAGAAAATTCTGAAAGGGCTCAGATTTTAATGGTCGTCCGAAAGGGTTTATTAAGGTTTTTCTACGCTCTCGCTGAGCTCACAGCTTCAAAAGTGCTATATCTCATTTCCAGATTTAGATTCTAAATTGCATAAACAGAGTAAGAATGTATATACTACAATGGAGTATAATCCAAGAATTAGTATTTTGTCTGAGAGAAGTAGTTTGAAGAGACTATTAGCTGTATACTCTTTGTGCAAATTATATGTCCTCTATGCTTCTATCTATCTATCTATTCTATCTATCTATATATCTATCGATATGCTTCTATCTATCTATCTATCTATCTGTCGAAGTGCAGTGCACCACATAGATGGCCAGAGACCACCTATGTGGTGCACTGCACTTCGTGTAAAATCTGAGACTCAGCAATATCGGCTAGCGAGACTATGCATGGGTTGTCTTTCAGTACTTTATTCTTTTCTGTTTATGTATTTCATGTGTTCTTTTATAAGTCAAGTGCTTGCCACTGGAGGGGAGAAGCTATTATTAAAGAATAATGAATTTGTATATGCGTTCCCCACACTATGGGTTGTGCTGGTACCTAGAATCTTGGTTGGTATGGTTTATTCGATTACGGCAAAACACTCAAGGGATGTCTTCGTGGAAGACTTAAACTGGCTCATATATACGCTATACATAGGGAAAACCAAGAAAGTGCATTCGAGCCGCGGAGCAAACTACCAGTGTTCAGTGACTTTACACTCGGCTGCTGGTCGGTCCGGGTCCCAAACCCACCAAATTTTAAACACAATCCATACATGTGTACTCCATCCATACATGTGTACCCGGAAGCCGAAATTTCAGATTATTTTCAGTTATTCATATTTTTCAAAAACTTAATGAAATTTGACTTACAAACTCAGCAATATAAAAGCAATGTGTTGCCACTGCTAAAAATAAAATATTTTGATCTTCCAACATAGCAGCTTAACCACTAAGTTCCTTATTGTCTTTGTAAAAACTGCAACCATGAACACCTACCGACATATAGATTTCGAAATGATGTTAGTTTCAGTTTCAGTTTTAAATAAAAACTAGATCCGCAGAACCTTGCATACATTCTGAAATTAAAAGTCATCTCTCTCAGTCTGCTAGTATCCATGCTCGACATGAATAATTTATTTTTCAATATCCACAATTTCATTTCGTCAATTCACTGCCAATCTGCTTTTAACATTTTCCTAGTGATCTCATCTGAACTGTAACACTTCATGTTAGAAAGCTTTTACTTGGCATAGTAATGACTCTCATGCATAAGAATAGTTACACTACACTAGTGCTTCAAAGCTTAGAAAAGATGTGTGTTCTCTGACATGCTGAGAAAATGAAAATTCTGGAAATACTTAGAATAAAAAAAGTATTCAGATATTGCCAGTTTGCATGGGTAAAGAAAAAATTCAGTTTTCAATTATTTGCCCGTTTTTGACAGTAACACTTATTTTATCTTCATGTATAACAGAAGGAAAGCACACTGTATTTAAAAGACTTATAAGGTTTTACTGCATATAATTTGTCAATTAAAGTATTTACATATTTATGTACAACTAACACGTATTTTATACT
Source organism: Stegodyphus mimosarum (assembly GCA_000611955.2). Classification (NCBI taxonomy): domain Eukaryota; kingdom Metazoa; phylum Arthropoda; class Arachnida; order Araneae; family Eresidae; genus Stegodyphus; species Stegodyphus mimosarum. The sequence goes on along the minus strand of KK113587.1, from coordinate 911,677 downwards.
ACAACATTTAATGCTATAAGTGATTTCAGTATACATTCAATAAATCTTTTAATACATTACCCTCATGTCTGGGAAGACTTCTTTACTAACATAATATATAGTTTGTTTCATTTAAATCTCAGATTTAGTGAAAAATTCATAGCTATGTAGCAAAATTAAAGTACAGAAAAGAATCTCACCATGCAACATTTTATGCGAATTCATTCCTTAAAGGTTCTTTTAAATTTAAATATAAGAAACCATAATACAGACATAAAATATATGAATGAATAAATAGACGAAATATTACAATACATAATCGAAAAAAAGCATTTAACGAAAGGTTTCTAATGTGGTTAGTGGTTTATTTATGCTAAAAAACTAAAAATGAGATAGGGATTTTTTGAAATCTTTTTTTCGTGAAAGTAAGAATCACATAGCGATGAATATTTTATATGAAACGATATCCGCTCTTAAGTTTGTTTATTCCGGAACGCTGGCAAAATCACTATCGCAAACATTATCAAACAAAACTCTGTCGAAAAATCAAAACTGAGCAGGAAAATACGTGGGATAACAACAGCGATAGTATATGATGTCTGCTAGATGCAACCTGCCAAAATATTAAAGATTCTTATCGACATTTTACGCTAGTTTGAACTCAGTGTCATTGTTCAACTTATTCTTGTAAATATTGTTCTTTAATATCATTTATAACTATTTTTTTTCATTTCTAATTATGTTTATTCTTCTGTTATTTAATATTTTGCTCCTCCCTCTCAGTGTTTAAACTATTTTTGTTTAGAATATTGATTTTATTTGTGCATCTAAATGAAATTATTTTCCAGAATAATCTTTTTGAAAATACAGACAAATGGGTAACATTATTTTTGTGTTAACAATCAACAGAATATTGGCTATTCCTTTTATATATTTTTTTAACTGTCTGCGGATGAAGCATGATGTTTTGGAATATTTTGTGACCGGTGGATGTTTTTCCCGGTATCATCCCCCCCGGTTGATCGGGTGTTAATTGTAATTTAGTTACAATTTTGAAAATGTAATTAAGTATTTAACTGATGTATTAAATTTAATTAAGCTGAAATTATTACACGTACTAAAATTTAAAAGTTTTCGCATTTAAGTTGTGGATATAACCATTTGTAAATAAGATGGAAACTGACTTTTTATAGTATGTTACTGCTGATTATACATTATTTTTTTAAAAATTGTTTAGATTACGTATCTAAGATGTTAAGGCAATGAGTAAATTGTTAGCCAAGTTTAGTGATTTGCTAGTTTTAAATTTTTATTACCTCAGCTTGTAGCGCTAAACTCACTTTGGTCTAAATTAGGTACTAGTCTAACATTCTAGACTGCCGGAAGAGTTTTCTTCCCATTCTGATTATCCAAACTAGGACCCTTAGCTAACTGTATAGAGTCATTATGCTCATTTTGGAACACGAAACATAAAAAATCAGCGACGTCCTCAATGACATTCGAACTTCTCGATTGCTAACCCTGACGTGATTCCGGTTGCACCACGAAGGTACGCGGTAAAGGAAGGGGAAAATTCCTCAGAGCTACATCAGTCTAAAACAAATACAGAGTTTATCAAAATTTTCGCTTGAAATGCCGAATTAAAATAGTTAATAAAATTAACTTCTGCTTTTTGCGTAATTCAGAAGCAACAATGTGTCGAAGTATTTACAAGTCAAAATGTAAAGATTTAACGACCTGCTCTGCTGTTTCACAACTGCCGATTTAACTTTCAATGAAAGGCACATGCATCAGCTGGTAGCGACAATGCTCGAAGTAGGCATTAATAGAGGAATGTAACTGCGGCAGGCTGATGCTGCGAATCGTCTTTTCTGAACTTATTTGTTCTATTGAGAACTCGATTCATTTCCATATTCTGCTGGAATAGACAAAACAGTAGAAATACGGCATATTTAAGCATAAGAAAAATATGTTAATTAAAATAAATACATACTTTTTGTCTTCTCTATTTTGAACATGATCACTATATGTTTTGTCCCGCTGACAAATGTCTATTATGTCTCTGTTGTCATTTGCTGACTCTAGCGTAATTGTATTTACACCATTACTGTTGAAAAGCCGAAAACAATATAAATTTACTGTCATCATCACCCACCTCTGTTTCGTGCAACTCACCTCTCTCCGTCATTCCCCATCCCTCTATTTTTCTTGTCCCCATTCTTCATTTTCCCAAATCAACACCTCTTTCAGATACCGGCTCAAGTCCGCTTGATTTTTGTTTTATTTATTTATTTATCTGTATTTTTACTTTTTTTCCCTTCCTCATTTTCCCAGGAGAGAGGAAAAGAAAGAATCAATTTTTGACGGGAATGCTGGTCTGCTATTGATTTGACGTATTGTATCCATTCCCAGAAACCTTTTATTGGGCTCTTATCGTCCCCTTTTTTTCTTTTGTTATTACATTTTTTTGTTGCTGCTGTTTAGATTTGTTGTATTTCGATAGAACGTGTACCCTCCTCATAGAGTAATTTCTGTCCTATTCAACACCACGTTTCAATGATATTAAGGGCTTTGGTTCCTTGTGTCGAGACAACATGAGAAAATTTATTTTATTTGTTGTTTCTTCATTTCTTTGTTATTCATTTAAAAATACACTGTTGTGTGATGCGCATCGTAAGTATGCTTTTTTTTAGCAAAATTGCATATTGTATCGTTTTAGACAGACTTGCTGTCTTGCTGGGACAGAGGTTAGGACTTTATCGACATTCGAGAAATATAACAATTAAAAAAAAGCCTGAAAGGTTTCAGACTTTAACGGTCGCCCAGAAGGATTTGTTAAGTTTTTTTTGCGCTCTCGCTGAACTCGCAATTTACCAGTCTGCTGTTGTGCTTATTTCTGCTAATTTATTTTATCTTTTTATCTTAATTAAGCATTGTTTTCTTCGTACTTACGCCATATACAATTCAGCAATAAATTACAAAAATTTTAAAAACAACATGGCAGCATAAGTATAAGAATTTCCGATGCTGTGTTAAGTGTTAGAACACTTTTTTTAAGTCTTTTCTCTGTTTACCATATCAATGTTCAGTTTTCTTACTAAGATGGCTTAAAAAACTTTTCCCCCTTTGTTTTTATTACTAACGTTTTATGATTTAACTTTGTTCATTAAATATCACGTTCTCCGCAGTTACGTCGCATAAAATTCAATTCAACAGTAAAATTAGAAAATATTTAAGAACCGTATATCTTGAGAATTCCCGATGAACAGTCTTGCGCGCTGGAGATAAAAATATTTTATTCCAAACAGTATTGCCGCGACTGACTGTCAGATCGTCGAGCTTGTTAATCAAAAATTCATTAAGTATATAAAATATGAAATTAACAAATAATCAAACAAATTCGAAACTCAAAATTCGGGTTTCCAGGTTCGGGTGGAGGATTACGTTATTCAAAATTTGATGTCTGCAAGTCGTTATTTTCACAATGCGAGGAACGTGTATAGATACATAAAATTCTTCATTATTTAATTTCTTTAAAATAATGCAGGGCGATAATATTTGGTGACAACAATTTGAAGAATGACACTCCATTTATAATAAACCGACGCAAAATCCCATTTCGAGACTAATAGCCCGTTTTGGGCTAGTAAATTATTTGTGGTATGAATTTGAATTAAAACTACTGTTGCAATGTGAAAATGATTTATGTAGTTCGTAATGGGTAAATGCGTATAATATAAAATATGAAATTCATAGAAGCGATATCCACGGTTATCTTAAAATCATGGTTAATACAAGGGCAGTTTACAAACACTGAAAATAAGAAATTACTGAACATAAGGAATAAGGAATAGTAAGAAATTAGTTAAAAGAAAAATACTTTTAACAATTTACTGTATTTTCATACGCAGTTTAGTGTGGAAAATAAACCCATTTGGTTATATTATAAATTAAACTATTTTAAAAAAATACTCTCAAACAAAAAAGAACAATGTTCTTACTTATATAATTCTTGTATTTAGTTAAGAGTCATTGTAAAACAGATGATCAGTAGTTATGCACTAGATTTATTTTAATGATTTAGAAATTTATTTTTAACAAAAGATTTAAGAATGTTTATATATTCCGAATCACGTTCTGTTGTGAATAAAATACGACTTCCGAATGCTGTCACATAATGTCACTATTATCCTGCGCGTTATTTTATTCCTTTTTACGTTTCTTGGGGGAAGTTTTCTTTTCCGCTATTGGTTTTGTGATAGTAATCTTTCCATAATTTGGTAGTACACAAACTAGAGTTTTAAACTGTATCCAATTAAACCGCGCCCAGTTAATCGGAGTTTACGGTATTTCTGTGAAGAAATAAGACAATTCTTCGTTTGTTTTTGTGGTTTGAAACCTAGGGCATTATAGTCTGTTATTTTAAGTAGGCTCTTCAAGGTCGTAGGGAACCTTCCCTCATTTACGATCGTGACGTCGTCATCATTGCGAAGAGAGATTTGGAGGATTTTAGCAAATTAGAGGATTCGACCTTTCTTCCGTAGCAGTCCTTACCATGGTTATGAGTCATGGTTGCCTTAAATGCCTGTTGCAAAAATCTAATTATAAATCGAAAATCTAATTGTAGCTTCAAGTTGAGTCCTGACAAACGCATCGTCTGTTTTATTAGGATAATTTGTCTAAAATGCCCTATAACTTTCTTTGTTAAAAGTTATAGGGTTAAAAAGTTAAAAAAATTACTTCCTTTAGCGTCTTTTCCCTCCGTATTGCATTCCCTTTTACGAACGTCTTCTTACGCAATAGATATTTTACTTTCTGACATTCGATTATGTAATTCAGTGCCGTTTATTTTCTATTTTTGCCTAATTTAATTTTCTTAGGAGCCGAAGACAGCGAGCAGAACAAAGAACGAGAAATATTCATTATTTTAACCTTGCTTTTTGGCGCTCTTTGTCGTCTTTCTCGTTTTCTAAAATGCCTCTTTGTTATTGATATCAATGGAGTGTTGAAATAAAAGAGGAGAAGGACTTCGGGACAATTTAATCAAATCATTCTCGTATGCTCGTGAAAACGCAGACTTCCGAGAAAGTACATTTCTTCGTTGTGTCGATTCGGGTGATGAAAGCGGGGGGAAAAGAAAAAGATCATCCCCTTCCCCCTCACACACACTTTCTCCTTCAAATCTTAAAAACCCGAGATTTCAACACCATTTCCCTGCCTTATTTTGTTTCTGGTTCGGAGGAGAGCGCCATCTATCGGTGGTCGTAGCCTTAATCCGTGACCTCGACGACGAAGAGCCAAATGGTTTAAAGTAGGCTACGGGATTTGAAATGGAAGCCGAAAGTGCTGAGAGAAAAATGGGTTTTCGGCATAACACGTTCCTACAGGGAGGCATTAAATCGCACCGTGCATTTGGCGAGAGAACTGTGGTACTTCGAGTTCTCTTCCTTGTCTTCTGACTTCTCCTCTGGATTGATGTTTTGTTTATTGTTCGGCCACTGAGGGGAACTTTCACAAATAACAGAAAGAGATTCATTCAAAAATTACAGTTTCTAGTTCATGCTAAGAGGTCCATTCAGCTCTTGCGACCAAAAACTCTTATGACCAAAGCAAAAAGAAGAAACCTCCTGAGTGTACAGACTTTCGTCAAATGAGACAAGAAGATGTGTGCTATTCAAGAACTATTTCACTTTAAGGTTTCTGATGGAAAACAAATTTCACATTTACTGGATCATTTTATACTATAAATAATCATTTGAAGTCATGAAGGAATTCGTTATATCCAGATACGCCCAGGAAATTTTATATCATGTCGCAAAAACTTTAATATAATGTAATGCACCCCGACCACTTGTTCAAAAAGACCATAGTGTTGGGTACATAGATTTCTATGCCTTCATATCCTTACTGTTAGACGACGAAGACATGCCTTTTCTTAGGCAGATAGCCCTCGTGTTCTTCGCTGTATTCAAAGAATCTAATTTAACCTTTGGGTTGGTCTTTCTAGCTCAGGTTTGAATAAACTATAGGGTTCCGGTACGGTACTTTTCAGTTGAATCAAAAATCATAAATCAAATAACCATAACCAAAAATCATAAATCAAATAATTTAAAAAATCTCAGTTACCTTATTGAAGAAGATGTTGATATTGTTGAAGAGTATGACCGATTAATCGGAAAGTTGTGCAACTTAGATTTCATTAACATTTGCATGAATCTTCATATTGTTAAAAGTTAACAAGGAAGAAATGTGTGGTTTCGCATCGCGATCAATTGCTCTGAAAGCCAGCGAAACTCGTTTTTCCGAGTTTCCGTGGACTCGCATATATATTGATGGTAAAATAAGGATCAGGGACATTGGCGCTAGAACGGATGTACCTAGCAAACTATCGTTTCTTTTTATACAGCACTACTATTAATTTTGATGGTGAACTGGAAGCAATACCTATGACCTTACAATAGATTTACTGGCATAAGACCTATTTCTTTCAAGCCGTCGTCCTCTTGAAATCTTGGTCTGACCTTCAGGCTCTTTTTTGTCGGCAGTAGAATTTGCTACTCGAAATATACGTCATAAAATGCCAATGTATCCCACTCTATTGATATTGTTCAGCAGAGGAAATATGAGTTCAGGTTTGTTGACCAAAAAAGGGGAAAATCTATTGATTAGAAACTCAGAAAGTTTATGTCTTATCTGCTCAGGGATAGATAAATATGAAAGGCATATTTTCTGAGATATTTCTTATACTGCAGCTTTTGCTTCGTTTAGTCTTTTAATTGGACATGATTACTCAACTGTTTTACCCTCAATTTAGGAATTCTCCTGTGTTTTCTTTGCGCTCCAGGCAACATGTTGTAAATTCTCTAATCCACAAACAATAGGAGGCAAGACGGCTAAGGGCTTATGTGCTGAAAGACAGGCAATTTTAAATGAATAAAAAAATATGATGCCAGTTAATTTAGATTTATCTGAATATTGATTATCCGGGTTACTAGTAATTGTAAGTACTGTGTATGGGCCATTGTCTGTAAAGTTTACAAAATAATGCCGAAATAAATTTCTATTAAGTAAATAAATGAACAAAGTTTCACGCATGAATGCTTTATTTGAAAAAGTTAAATTTTAAATATGAAAATTAGTTATTCGAACCAGCTGATTAACTTCTCATTCTATATACGCTCATTTCGGATAATTATGGTTTATTGTACGGTCTCAATTCGTGTAAAAAAATGTTCAGTTAGATAACGCTCCCCAGAAACCGTAAGTGGGAAGAAGTCTTTCAATCAATAGAGGGCGCTGACTTGGAACTCCAGCTGTTTCTTTGACTGTTTTCCCTGCGCGGCAAGCAGAGCAGAAAGTAAACAGCCGCTGTCTGGGTACTGAGAAGAGCTCTTGCGAAAAGGCTAAATAAAAATGGCAACCGTTGTGAAAGTTATCAGAACTCAGCCAAACTTAATTTATGCGATAAGGAGTCGAGAGAAAAGTATCCAAGCAAATGTCCTTCCTTTTACTTTTTATGTGAATCTTTTTATTTCCGTACAGAGTATGTGAAACGTATCGTTAAATTCAAATGTAACTTGAGAATTCGTACTTCAAGATTTGCAGGTGCATAGTGCTAATTTAGAAGAAAACTCATAGATCTAGATGTCGATGAAATAAAATTTGTTTTAAAAATGTTTTCGGATAATGTTTCTCCTCCGGTAGTCATAGAGAAGACTCTGTTCAAAACTAAAAAACTAATTTTAACAATTGAAAAATGTTTCAATTTATCGGTATAATAAAATACAGATTACAGAACTCCCCGCCTTAAACGAAAACGTCATGTTCTGAACGACCGTTAGTACCCGAATTTCTTCGTTGAAATCTATTAAATTCGCTACGCATTTCTCTTTACGATTTTCGTAATGTAAGAACTAAACGTACCATAAAATAAGCAATACAAATACTAAAAGAAATAAACAATTTCTGAAATTTTAAATACAGTACATTAGAGATAAAGAAATCATAAATAAGTAAAAAATTACATTTAGTATACGGATTGTCGTTTTTGAAACAAATGTGAATGGGATGAGGATGAGATTAGATCTTAACATGGGTGAGGGTGAAACAACGCCTGACTCGCCCAGTAAAGACTGATTGATAAATTAAAGGGATATTTGTGATGAGGAGGCCGCATGAGAGGCCGATGGAGTTCGCATGTTAGATGAGCCAAGAGCACCAATTTCGGAAGCGGTTTTATTAAGAAAACGTATCAACTTATCCTAACAGGTTTTTCGATTTCTTTCGTTGGACTTTATATAATTGTACACAGTCGACTTTACTTTAGCAAAGCTCTTGGAAAGTTGATCATGGTGTTACAAAAATGTAAGACAATTTTTAGGCTTGGAAAACGTTACTGCCTTTAACTCGGCATCGAACTTTTCATCTAAGATACGCTTTTTCTCTTTCTCTGTAGCTCTTCGAGGTGCATCAGGTCTTCGTCACTCAGTTCTTCTTTGTGTGTGTCGAGCAATTCTTCAAAGTCCTCCTTCTGTATTTATTGCCTACTAATGTCAACGAGACTCATATGTCTTTGTTCATTTCATCGTTTTTATTAAAACCACGATAATCAGGAACAACTTAGGGGCACATATTCTTTCAAACACCATTCATGTTTACATGTTTTACCTCTACTCTCTTTACTACCTGTTACTGTCTTTACCTCGATGCATAATGAATGTTCTGTACACAACTGTAACTACTGTAGTAAATATGAAAGTGTCATAAAATGATAGCAGGTTTTCATGAACATCTTCAAATGATGTGAGTATATAATATTTTTAAAAATTCAGAGGCTTATTTTTTTTGTCTGTCCCTTTCGAATAGATTTAATTCTTTGAGAATGGATTAAAATGAGGAGCGTCCGTATTAATTTTGTAAAATCTACTGAACAAAATACGTCTTTCGTAAATTTGGAAAACAATGGGAATAAATTCCACAAAAATAGCAATGGGAATAAATTCCACACCGATTTAAATTACCTAAATTACCTTTTCAGAAGGACAGAACTAGCGAGTTAACTATTAATTTAATAATTACGTGAATGACTGACTATAGTGATGAAAAATAGTGCATAAAGGGAACCTACGAACTTTGTCATTCTTTGCCTGTAGTAGCCATCTTTATTATGCTGTTGCTTAGAAATCCATTTGCACAGTATAATTTGAAAAAGTATATTTCACATGCTCCCAAGCGTCTTCAGGTAGCAGAACATGGCCGCCACTTTCATTTTGTGATGCTAATGAAAGCTGGAAACACATTCTTTGTCTGATCTAATTTTTATGAATCATTATTGTCTGAAATCTAGAAAAGAATTTCGGTCTTTGGAAGCTTCGAAATGAACTTTTAGCAGTTTGCCGCCTGATCGATGTAGTGGTTAGCAATGCTGCCTGTTATGCCTTGAAGCCCAGTTTAGAATAAAAAAAGAAGATGTTTCTAAGATGTCGGGCTGTAACTTCCCTAAATTCCGAAAATTTTGATTTTATTGTAATTATGTAAGGTTAAACTTAACTCGGCTTAGTCTAAACATTAGTATTATGATTTTAGGTGGTAGGCGAGATGGCTGCCATAGTCTTAACCGCGGGATCGAATCCCGGAAAAGGCACGGATGTACAGAGCATATAGAGTTTTACGGCATGGGGGTGGGGGGCAGGCAAGCTGACTATCTGCTCAAGAGATCTGTAGTAGGGGATAGGTTTGGGACGAAGCTTCCCCTTTGTCGAGGATGTAATACTCTCGCCCCCTGTTGTGCCTCCAAGTCAACGTTCGTGATGAAGTGGCCAAATGAACCACGGGTTTGACCATTTCCGACGAATGCATTAAATTGCAAGTGTCCAGTTATTTCCAACAAGAGTCATCCTAGATTCTCGAACGAATTAACGTTCCGTATTCATCGTCAAAAATAGTATGTTAAAGCAATAACAGCAGAGTAAAAAATCACACTAAAATGTATTTTAACATTTCCGTTTAAAAATAATCATAAAATTTCGTGGCAATGGTCGGCAGAATACGTAATTGTAGAAGAAACGCAAAACGGGTGTCCACATTAAAATTTGCGGCTTAAAACCTATGTGTTTCTGAAACAGATAAAGTTACGAAAGGGAGAAGGAAATTATCTGCGTATAATGAAATAGTCAAGTAATTTATTTATCGTCAAACGGTACGTAGTAGCTGTCACTTTATTATTACTCATTATTAAAAGTTTGGTATGAGTGCTGAGTAAATAAATTCACTTTTTTCTGTTGCATTAATATATGCACCGTATACGAGAGAATTTTCATTAATTTTGGAGCCCACTTGATAAAGATTAATTATAAATACGGTACTATTTTTCGAACAGCAATGGAAAATTACCAAATTAAAAGAGAGAGAGATTTTTAGGCGTTATTATAACTGAAAGTTAAAATTTTTAAAAAGTCGCGTTACAGTGTCTACAGTTTATGTTTTAAAATTTTTACAATTTGTATTCTAGTGTTCTTTCTCTTTTATAACTTTAAAATTAAACAAAAGCCTTTTCTTACACTAAACCTTCTCTTTCTTAAAAGGAGAAGCTATAGGATAGATTCTCGAAATTAATGGTAGAAGATATATGATGTTCAATGCGGCTCTGGAACGATGTACACTTACCAATAATGTGTTGTAGTATTGATGAAATAAATTTCAGTTTTCTTTACAAAGTAAAATGAATAAATGTGAATGTTTCCGTGAACATTATATCATTGGGCGCTTTTATTACAAATGTAATTTTATATTCGCTAAATGGATGTGATTCATAGAGAACGTTTATTATAAATTCTATGTTCTTATTGTTCAAGAACACATTTCTTAAACTGTGGTCCATGGATTTCTAGGAGCGCTAAATTATATGTACTAGTTCTACGAATGATATCCAACTTACTCCAAAATATTCGAACTAAAATTTGATTTGAAAGTTAATTCTGTAATGAAAAATGCAGTCAACTCCCGATTAATCTGCACACTTTGTTTAAAAAAGAATTTGTTCGTTGAGGAACGATTGAAAAATTATTATTACAAATCATCAGCATAAAGCAAAACTGTCTACAGAAAGTACAAAGAAGAAAAGAAAATGCGTGGAATAAAGAATCTGCCGGATTGCTTGAACCGACATTTTTATGTGTGTTATTCAACAGCACTGTTCAAATTCTCTTGAAAATATTGGGCTTTTATGCCATATATGATTTAAGTGTTTAATTTCTTATGTGATTCATTCTAATGTTGTTTCAGATGATTCTTTTTGTTCTGAATACTGATTTAATTTTCTTAGCCAAATGAACTTATTCTCCAGATTAAATAGCTTGAAATATAGATAAAATGTTAATAGTTTTTTTTTTTGTGTGTGTGTGAATTATATTATAGTTTATTCTTTTTTTTTGTGTGTTGCTTTAATTGCCTTAGGGTTCTAAGGCCTCGGTGTTACCTTAGTTATTAATCGGATATTGACAGTATAATAAAAATTAATAGTTATGGATTCGACAAAATGAACATTATTGAAAAGAATTCTTGAACTGTTGAAATTTAAGTATCGTTGTTCTAGAACTTAGGATTTAAACATATTTTTCGGCAACCAAAGTGGTCTCAGTATTTATCCGTTATAAATTAATTACTTTTATGCGGCGCCAAATGGCATGTTCTCTCTTTAAAGATGAAAATATGCTTGAAATCGAATAAGTTAATAAGCAAATAAAATTCTCAGGAACAGGTAAAATCTCAGCTCTAAAATTTTACTTAAGTATGAAGAATGTTTAAACAAAAAAGAATTCAATTATATTTTCCGTTTATAATTTATGGTTAAAGCTCTTCATATCATCTATTGTTGAGAATGAAATTAATTCACTTTAAAAAAGTTACATTCTTATTGCTCCTGATCTACAAAAAATGTTTCCAATTAGTTTTTGACTCGGTGATGTCTTTTAATTCGCTCCCCCCGCTATGAAAACAATCGTCTGTAAAAGTATTGTTATCCTTCGCAACACAAAAGGCAAATAGAATGAAATTTAAAAGGGGAAAGTCTTGAAAATCCTTCACTTTAATTTTATCACTTCACGCAACCCGTTGGACCATGAGGGGGAACTTTCGGCGTTTACTGTTTTTCCACCCGTTTCATTCCACCCCCTTTTTAGACTCCCGAATTAAGTTCAGAAGATGAAGAATCAACGTTGCTGCTGCGAAAAACACCGTTTCGCGCGTAAATTACTTTTTGTATATTTTTTTTTTGTAAAAAAAAAAAGAGAGAGAGAGAAAAGTGTTTTTTTTTCGTTGCTCCTAAAAGGGGCCGGAGAGATAATCGTGAGCTTTCTCGAAGTTAAGGCAAAGAAAAAGTAATGAGAAAAGTCAGCGAGAATGAAACACAGGTTTCTCTTCTTTTATTATTATTTAAAAATTTTTTTAAACTTTTGTCCGATTTTTTTTTATTATTTTTTTTTATTATTATTATTTCCCTTTCTCTTTCAAAACTGCAAAGTTTAAAAGTGGAAGGTTCATTGTTGTACAGCTGTTTCATTTTGTCTGAGTCGCAAAAGTAATTCTTATCTCTCCCCCTTCCTTTTTCGGAGGGGGGAGAATAAAAAAAAGAAGAAAAGAAACGCAATTTAAAATTTTCTCTTCTTCTTCTCTGGAAAAAGTTTTTCCGTAGAAAAACGCCTCGTCGAAACAAAAACAAAGAAGAAAGGTAGAAGTTAGTTGCTCTCGACTTTTGGTTCAGATTTTTACCCGCACACTTTTCTATTTCTGTAGCCGAGTTCCGTGTTTCAGAGGTGTTCAAACCTTTACAAAAGTTTTTGCCGAAATGAAAGCGAGCCTAATTTTCGAAGACAATTTCGAAATTCCTCCTCTTTCCCCCTCCTCACACAGAAATGGAAGAGGAAAAAAATTGAGTTTGGTCGAACAATTTAATCGAGAAAGTTTATGTTTTTGTCGTAATGCTTTTAGAAAGCTTTTAGGAGAGCGTTTTTGAATGGATGGCAATTTACCTTTCTCCATCTACCCTAGGAAGCGGAAGTGATGGACAAGAATTCTTCAGGAGTATACAATATAAAAGAGATCTATGTTATACACCCATTCTTTAGCGTAACGAATTTCGACTATAGACTTTTTAAAGTTAATTGCGATGGCTTTTACATAATATTTTTAATAAAAAATACGCGCTTACCTTTCTACAAGATTCGACAACTGAATATTGTACTTGTTTTTACTTGCAATCGTTTATACACAGTGCATCTGTAAAGTTTTAGAACTAAGTTCGTACAACTCGAAAGCAAAAGAAAAAGCATTCTTATATTTTAGCCTCAGTATACGATTCTTTTAAGTCTATGCAATACTTGGTACCTTCATATAATTGCTTGATTTCTTCGTAGAACTCATATTTTGGAATATTGAAAGGCCTGTGGTTACAGTTTTGTGAATCTGTTCAATACTATACTGGCTTCTGAGCTGAGATTTCATTTTGAAGAAGATAATGTAGTTCGCTCTTGCCAAATCTGATAAATAACTAGATGGTTAAAAATTGTGTCTTCTTTTTGTTGTTAGAAATTGTTTGACAAAAATGAAATTGTGAGACAGCCTACATTCATCCGGCAGAATCGAATTATTCCATTAACCTTTTTGAGCCTAACGCGTTGAATTCGCTTCCAAATTTTGTTCGTTACATCTTAATAAATTATGGACCTCACCGGCTTTTTCTTAAGAAAAAAAATATATGTGACTTATTTATTTCCAAACAGAAAAAGTCACCAATTTAATTCTTGCTCGAGATTTCTGAAATCGAAGTTTCTGCGGCTGTAGTGAACGTTCTTTATCCCAAGCAAATGATTACAGTTTTGATTTCAAGAAAATAAGCAAAACACTAAGTTTTGTAACCTGCCACAATATATTTGAAAAAATCGGGATTAATATCAGGCATTTTTGTCGAATCCTAACATGCAGAAATTCTGTCTTCTGTCTGTTCTGCAGCCAGTGCCAGTGACAGAAAACAGAAATAATAGTTTTGTTTTTGCAAGATTTTCCACGACAATTCTGTAAGCATTATCTTTATTTTACAATCTTATTTGTCTTTACTGTGTTTATTGCTACCGTTCGTCAGACTGACAGGGAACGATTTTTCAGCAATAGTTGTCCAACAGTTTGTGATGCTCTGATCTGTTCTATGCTGCGAAGAACAACCTCTTTTGAATTGTTGGATTTATCATCGACATCTTCATGTCCATGACGAAGCACACTGGATGTTTTTCGTTACCGCAGTAACGAAAAACATTCAGATTATGTTAATGCTTGATCCTCGTATGCTTTCTCACCATTTTGTATCGTTACAGGCAAATATATTTATAGCCCTATGCTTAACTTTCGAATTGATGGCAGTAGATGTTCACTGGATCCAAAGCAAACGATTAACTGCATAGACAGTTCTGTTCGTAAGCAGGCGATATTTTAGGATGAGCAATTTTTAACGTGTTACGAAATAAAAAAAATAGTACTTGGAGGATTCACAAAAGAAATCATTTGTTCAGCCATCAATTACAAAAGTGCACTGCGAAAATATCAATTTCTGCTGAGCCTTCGATCTATGGATCAACGCACAAATGCCTCTGCTATTAGGACTTCGTAAGGCTGCCTATCACGAGTTTCCTTATGCGCGCTGGTCAGTGTTTGCCAATTCAGAAACCTTCATGAAGGTTTAAGGTGCGAGCTCTTGTGTGAGGATCAGTTTAAACTGGCGAAAAACAACTTTTACCAAAGTTGCAGCATTAAGTTTCACTTGATCTAGCTTGATTCCAGTTGCTTTGATTAATAAAGCGAATGAGAATCTTTGTTTCCGTAAGGATGCCAGTATTGCTTTAAGATTTCTTTTTTCAAGTTAAAAACCAAGCTTTATGAAGATTTCGGCATTTTTATATTGGGATATTCTTTTGAAGGTTTCGATCTTGACAAAAGCTGGCAGCACTAGTCAAAATTTGAATTATCTCTTATATTCTCACGTCTGACAGAAAAAGGAAAAACCTGCTTAGCTGTGGTCTATCATAACGGACTCGCCATTGTTATAGTCTGGCCAATATTCATCCAGACAAAAACCTTTCATATTAGTAGACAGGCACAAAAAAGCACTGTACCTTTATGAAGGTCAGTTTTTGAGTTGACGTTAGCAGTCTTCATGAAGCTGCTGTTTCTGATACCTTTCTGATATATTGCTTTACAAGTAGAATTTCAGTTCGCTATTCTGATTGATAAGGCAATTGAAAATCCTATTTGCATAATAATGCTACAGTTTGCATAATAGTCAGATTTTTTTATAGCAGTACTAGAAAGAGAGGGAGAAGGTTGTAAATAATGCTTCGTTCATGTAAACAATTTCTGAACTAGCATTAAATAGACAATATTTTAAGAGTAATTAATATAAAAACATTCTTTGGAAACAAGGCGAAATAATTTTTGACTTTAAAATATGAAACCGATATGCTGAAATTTGTAGCAATCCTGTTCTTAAACTTTCAATAGCAGCAAATTTTTTTATCATGTTTGCTCATTATGAATAATCCTGCTAATTCACTTTAAAAGAAGGAAAATTTAGCATTATATTAACAGTAATGTTTTAGAAAAACTGTACATATTTCAACAGAAGGCTGGAACCTCATTTCGCCAAGGAGCAAAATATTTTTTGCTTTTATGTTGATATTTCTCCTACCTTCTTCGCATGTCTTAATGGTGTAATGATCAGCACGCTCGACGGGTAACCGAGAGGTCTGTGGTTCGAATCCTGGAGAAAGGTACTGCTCATTTTTCATGTCTCCTGCTTCGAAATAACGTAATGTCTCTACACTGGCGCCCGAACTAAAAAGGTGGTTGATGATGATTCTCCACCATCGGGATTTGGCGAATGGGTCTCCCCAGTTGCCCTTTTAAAAGGGGGAGTATATATGGTATTTCTCTCACCTTCTTCACATGCCTTCGTGGTGTAGTGGTCAGCACGCTCGGCGCGTAACCGAGGGGTCCGCGGTTCGATTCCCGGCGAAGGCGTTGCTCATTTTCATCTCGCCTGCTTGCAAAAAATACTTAATGTCTCTACAATGTATAAGGACGAACTTAATGTATGTATAACCTGAAACGTTATTTTTTCCTATAGAATTCATTTCATTTAACACTGAATTTTGTCTTAATTTAAATTTAAAATCGCCATGCTTCCTTTCTGCAAACCGTTATTTCTGCACTATGTGAGCTGGACTATAGTATGTAGGATGTAAATATAATTTTTGCATTCTCTGAAAGAGCAAAAGGCTCTTATGAGTTATTTTATTGCATAACTAAAACAACACCATTTGGATATATGCCTATATTTGGGCTTATGGTAACAAAACGGACTTTTTCTGAACCCTCAAATAATTCCAAAAAATAAACGTATTTACTACATTAACTTTTGAATCCATTTAAAGTCAAGGATGATGCTGAAAGTAAGATAGGAATCATCAAGTATTTATGCATTTTCTCCGATAGTGTACCACACATTGCGTTTCATATAGTCTGAAATAATGGTTGGAAGAGTTAGAGACTGTCTGAATTAAACAGTGATTGATCAATCAGAGCTCCAAAAGAGCTTTTGGAATCATTAAGTAAATCAAGAATGATTATATATCAAGAAGATTATTTATTTCTCATTCCTCTGGGAGAAGTGATTTCGAAGTTTCAAACAATGACGAATTCTTCCGAAATAAAGAGGAGCCACTTAGTCATTAAATCTCTTAGGTTCATTGATTCTAATCATGCTGTAATCTTAAATATTATTGCGAAAGCACGTTCAAATGAAACCAGTGTCGTAGACAGGTGCATCTAAAGTTACATGTAACTGTCTTTTAATTTATCGCTTTAGTATTCTGATAGCCTAGAATAGGAGCAAGAAGATTAATTTTAGAATTTCACAATTATTATTTTGAAAGCATTTTTCTGATTCGTGATCTCAAAGCTGGATTAGAATTTCAACGTGCGTGCAAATCCATTTATGCTATTACGTCATAATCTGCGCCTGCCTAAGGTGGCATCTTAGTTATGAGAATGAGACTGTCATAAGTTTCCGGAATCGAAACTACATGGTGTACAAGCAATAACTTGGACATGAACTAATATAGAGATGAATCAGAACTCTGTGCACAAAAATTAATCGGGAGTTCAGGGACACTGAAATAGGTTTTATCGTTTATAAATGTATGTCAAACAGACGTTGCTCTTTAATGGTAAAACACGGCGTATGCTAAAATGGTAAATAGCTGTGATCCCCTGTTGTCGTTTTTGAAGGAGATTTTCTACGTTAAATATGAAGCATTTTACGAGAATGCTTAGATGGCAGGCGATCATCTAGCGTATGAAGTTTTCAATGGGATCAGAAGTGTTTTTATCATATTGGTTGCCTATCCTGTGCAAACAGCTCCTTGAGGATATGCCTTTGGACGAATGGACGTGTTTAGAATCCCCGGTAGAGCTTAAACAACTGGGAAGCAGCATTCCGAAGTGGATCAGCTTTCCTGCCGGTATAGTAAAGTAAAGTTACATGAGTGGTCCAAATCATTAAATAATTTGCAGGCATGAACCGGAAACCGTGTGAAACTTGTATGTGCAAATATGAAATCACAGCGAAATATTGAAAACATTGCGCAAACATGAAATCACAATGTGATTTAAAATGAATAAAAAATTTCTTTTCACATAATTCTTAGTTTCATTTATCTACTAACACTTAGTTACAGAGAGTGACATTGGCTGATAATATGCTCGTTATCGAGGGTTAAAAAAGTGTTTGCTTTAATAGTTGTCATGGTCAATAATGTTTTCACAGTGATTCGAATTACATTGTATATTAAAAACATAATAAGATGAAGTATTATTCTTACTGATGTAAGGTGTAAGCTGAATTTAACTAAGATATCACATCGTATTATTATTTTCTGAGCAAAATGTGTGACTGTTATGAAATGACTGAAATGAGTTTTTCGATATGACATCAACAAACACTTCGTTATACTTGAAGAGAATGTTGAATCAGTCACAGGGAATGAAGTTTCCCATTGCATATGTGGAAGAATATAGCTTATCTAATAGAAAGTGTAGAATATAGTTTCCGTCACACCGCCCATATGAGTATATTACTATCGAGTTATTGATCGTTCACTGTTTACGCAAGGCCACGATGAAGCCAAGATAAACCTTTGCTTCTGCTTACCGCCTTAGTGAATTCACGAATAGTTATCCTAAAGTCAATACTAGTATCAGTTAGGGTTAGATATTACATAGATTTGATTTCTCTATATCAAATATTAACTACTCTTTTTCACACACGGCTTATTTTGAGCATTGCATCCCTGAAACAGTTTAAATGGACCATAGAAATTCTTTCGTATTGTTACTTGTTTATATGTAATAAATAAAGGCCTCGTACTCAAGTTATATGAATCAGAATTAAATTATGGAAAAGAAATATTAATATAAATTTAGCAAGCGAAATAAAACCATTTCCAGAAAGTATGCCAGCAGTTTCTAAATAAGTAAAAGTAAAAACGTCTTTGTCTAATATTTAATATACAACGTTAGAGGCTTATTTTATTAATTACAAAAAGCCGCCAATTTTAATAATCATCAGTCTGCCGCGAATATTAATGATTTAATTTATTTTCAATTATAACATTAGGTGTACTATTAAAAGTCAACGAATGATTTAAATGATTAAGAAGTGAATTTATTGATTTTCAGTCTCCGAATTTGTTAAGAAATTAAACGAAAAATTTGCGCTTTGTCAAATACCATCGCTTTCAGAACTGTCTATTTGCCTAGGCATGAGGAAAGTAAATTAAGTCTTATGCTTTGAGTAAGATAACAACAAAACTGAATCCATGATTTTTTTATCTATAATAAAAAGCCCAACCTATTTCTATTCATAAAAGGTATTTTTTCCTCGATATAAAATAATTCAACATAAAATTAATGTTATAATACCTATAATTATATTTTATACGCTTACAGTTTGTAAATTTTTGTACTTGCAGGTCTGAATACACAAGTACAAAATACATTAAATGATTTTCCATTAATATTTATAGATTACGTATATGCCGAACATTGTATTAGAGGAATCTAATACGTGTCGTACTCTTTCTTCCATCCGAAAAACTTGATAGCTTTTTAAAAATAGATGCTGTGCTATTCATAAATCTTTAATGCTATTTAAATCAGCGAAAAAACTAAACCATGTGATGCATTAACAGACTTAATTTTATTTGGCTTGAAAAGAAGAACAAGCATCTGGAGTTCATATAATTAAGAATTTTAGTGTATTATCAACACTTGAATTATAAAATTCAGAAAAAAATAAACATCATTAAACGATTAATTTAATAAGTTAATGATATTCCTTATGGTGACGTTTTTGATTTCTTGTATCCAGGATGATCAAACGTTAAATGCATGAAAGAAGTATGTAGATTAGACCTAGTAAGTAGTTACAGTATAGAATAAGATTTCGATGTTTATTTTTTTTTCAGGATTTTATAATGATTATTGTGAAGCAATATTACATATCCATTTCCTCAGAAATTAATGAAACATAATTTACATTAAACTAATGAAACATTAATTTCGTTTGCAGATAGAAGTTAGCGCCAATCGTTTTAGAATTCAAGTTATTTTTATCTAAAAAATAGTCTTTTGTTTGTTCGAAACAAAGATGTCATAATAGAATCATGGCATATTCTCGAAAACGTGCTGAGAGCCGGAAATTCCATTTCCTGTGTTGTCCACCTCTTAGGTGACAGAAGAATGGTTATTTTTCACTGGAATTGTAACCCAAGTGCCCGAAAACCTAGGAAATGGAATGAAGAATTCTTTCTTCTATTCTATACGGAGAGAGTTGTTTCTTGAAACATTTCAAGTTTCCTGCATACCAACATATATGAAATACGATTTTTGTATTTGTAATAAGTAGGCTTGAAAATACGCAATAAGCTGTGCGGCCTTAATGTATACTGTGTGATGTATAAAGTTAAAACTTAAAGAAGGGTTTATTCTGTAAAACTGAAGAACGAATATTTTTATTTGTCGTTTTGTTTACGCATATTTGATATAAACAACTTGTTATAATGTAACTATATTAAAGTCAGTTTTAATATTTGCTACTAATTTAGTAAAGAGATTTGCATATTGTTTATGTGTTCTGTGTAATAGAAAAATTCGTCTGTTTTGCAGCGTATTAAAATGTTCGTAATTCCTTGTTCCATGATCATTTTTTCGAACTTTTAATGTACGATGTCATAAAAAAACCTTGAGAGCACCATCATCTTTCAGTCAATCAAATTATTGATTCAAAATCGTTTAATAAACGAATAGTCATTGGAGTAACCTTTTTACTTCCTTGTACAAAGTATTGCAATCGCGAAAAATTTTGGATATCATATTTCAACGAAAATATCCATTTAATTGATGTCGAATCCATTTGAACGATGTTTTTGTGTGCAGGTGTCACAATTTGCTGTAGCCAGACGAATTCATAAACGTTAACTGTTTACTTGGCAATTTTCCTTGCTCTGTATCCTTTTCTTGCCCCTGTGCATCAGTGTCATCCCAGGCAGTGATGTGAACATGGTAGCACTGGATACAAACACAAGGACTGAAAATCAATACTGTTTGGTTTTGTAAAGTCTATTAAAACAACAGATTCAGCCTCATCAGTGGTTCCGGAGGTCAGCTGATATAGCAAGAAGTTGGGTACGATATGACATTATTTTTAGGTGGGTACGATATCACTTTACGATGCAAACATTGCTGAAATGTTAGATATGGCAGTCGATTTTTTGTCACTTGGAAAGGCGTTATGTTGGGCATTATGCGCATAGAGCTGCAGAAAAGGGAAATTCTTACTGTAGCAAATTAATGCTAATATAGTAAGTCATCTTTTTCTAGACGCATGGTGGGTCCCCATTTCATTTTTATGATCAGTCTGTTCCGAATGTACATGACCCTTATTTCATCTTGCTCGTGCTGGTCCAAAGTTTATGAGTGATAATGAGGTATCCAGTCGCACTGTGTCTATTGATGAACTTGCTCGAATGGAATGCTGTGTCTTTTTTAAGGCCATTCTAAATAGCATTGACCACATCTTGGACTATCTGGGTAAGCGCCTTGAAACATTTTCTCATTTACTGTGGCCGTTTATCCGGCAACTTGAGGATTGTCAGAGGTATGGACAAAATTTTCCAACCTTTTTTCAAATTATTCACATGTGGCCTTGTTCCAGGTGATCACACCACTGCTAATGCTTGTGTAATCTCTCACTAATTTCTCTGTACCTTTGCAAGAAATGACTACACTGTAATCAATGCAATGCAGTCATGTCTGAATGAAGAACATTTCGTTCCTATGTCTGATTCATTCCACTTAAGAACTGTAGCTTGAAATTATTGCCTTCTTAAGTTTTGAACGGCAGATCTGCTGTAACTTTTCTTTACTCGTTGATTGAATTTTAAAGAAAATGTAGAGACCTTGCAACTAATTTTGGCCAAACGAAAACGTTAATGCTTCACTTCTTGCAACTCGACTCTTTATTCAGTACTTCATGGAGAAATCTATGATTTTTTTGGCTTTATTTGTTTTTTATTCCGTACGCAATGTAGTATCGAAAATAACGTATATTTATTTAGTGTTTTATTTATTTATTTATATATTTTTTATACCTGAGCATTCTGCTACAAAAGCAATTTTCTTTGCAATGCTGCTACGAATTAATAAACTTGGTAGTGGCAATTTTTTGTGAAATTTTTATCTAATGGCATCTTCATGGATAAATGAATATAGTCTTATTTTGTCATTCTTCGTTAGTGCTGCCGTGGCTGCGAAGAAAAATCGAACAAGTGTGTGTGTGGGGGGGAGAAGCAACAAGGGGTGGGACCGGGGAGAAAAAGGAATAAAGAAAAGGCAACCATTCCGGATAATTCATTAGCAAAAGAAAATCTGCTCCTCGCTGCTGATCTAAATTGAGTGGAGCGTTTCGTCGGCAAATGAGGCAAGACCCTGTTAGCAAGTGAAGTGAAGTGAATGCTGGCCTCCCCTCCTATTTATTCGTAAAAGGGTAAATAAAACAGACAAATACGCCTTTCGGAAGTGTGCTTGTTGCCAAACTCGTCTGCGCTTTCTACCCCTTCAATCTCCAGAAGGAGAAATTTCAAGCTTCCCAAGTGTTTATTGAGAGGGAAGGGACTAAAGAATATGTTTTCTCCTTCTCGAAATGATTTGTTTATTTTTATGGTGCTTATCTTGTGTACATATTCAGATAATGTAAAAATAATTCTAATAGATAGGTATAAGCTCTTTTCTTTTTAATTTAACTTTCTACTACTCTATGAAGTTATTCAGAGAATATAAAAAGTAATTGTAGGCGGGGATTACCTTTTTTTTAATTATTATTTATTATTCTCATCATCTTTTGTATTTAGTGAATTAATCATAAAAGCTATTTTCTTCGTGAGGTTAACTCATTTATTTTGTTTTATTTATATACTAATTTGTTTTCCCCTCTCTTCGTGACAAAATAATCGGGCTTAAAACTTTTATGTAGGTACTGTTATTTACTTTTGATCTAGAAATCTGTCTGTTGTGTTAATTCGTTGACGTTTTATTCTTCGTGAGATGAAAATTTGTACATATTTTATCTGCACGTTGATGCAAAAATATAGCCTGCCTAAATATGTTTACAATGTTTGATTGTTGATCCGTGGTCACAGCTTGAGAAATGAATCAAGTAAAATTGCCTTGCAGGTTATGGTAGTTTTGGTACGCGACATATTTTAATAAAAATGTGCACTTTTTTACAAGCTCCATTCACAAAATTCTAATCAATAAGTTGTTCTTTAATCTACTAAAGATCTTTAAAATGAAAAATGTTTCTGTAATATGAAAAACTGACCTAAAAGTTTTACAACTTAAGCCATGTTTCTCCATGAAAACAAATGCCGAAACCGTTGATTTACGGCTACGAAATTATCCATACAAAAACTGCATTTATGTTTGATTAAAAGTTTCGAATTTTTGCATTTTTTTTTCAAAAATTTGAAATTAGAATTCCATACCTATGTGGTTTTTGCCATGTTTCTTTCTTTAAAAAGGAGCACCCCTCACCCGTAACCAAGCTGTTAGATCGCTGAATAGTAGCAGTTCGAGCTGGCTTGGGATCGAATCCAGGCGAACGGCCTGGTTGCATGGTTGAATTTTGTGGTTTTGTGGTTTCATATGTAATGGGAGTATGTGCTAATTTCCCTTAGAAGGTATCCCTGTTGTTGGGCAGATAGCCTTCACGGCTTTGCCATATTCAAATAACCTAATCTACTTACCCTTACTCTAAAAGGTATCTTTAAAAATATTTCCATCAAAATATTATTTAGTTCGCTCTTTAACGATATTTACACACAATCCACCAAAATTCTAATTAATAATGTGTTGATTAATTTGAATGTTTCCTTACCTAACATAGCATAACATCTTATTTCCAATTTTTACAGCTCTACATGAAAGCTTAAATTTTGTTATTTTCATTATTTGATTAAGAGGTGTCACATTAAGGTGACTGAGAGGTACTCAGACTTATTATACTGTGAAAGTCTGTCTCGTTGAATTCATTTTTTAAATTGAAATCGAGAGTCATCATTAAAAAGACAAATGTAAGCAAAGACCCATCATTCAAAAGACAAGTTTAAGTTTTCTGGAACACTTTGTGAAATGTTAGACGCAGATTTTTCTCCCATTTGTAAACAAATATGAAGCAAAAATCATAATTTAGGAAGAATTACTATTTCTATTTGAAACATTTATTTTAAAATTTAAATAATTGAAGGAAAAATAGTTTATTTAAAATGTACCTTACGCCATTAAAAAGAATGAATAAAATGTATAGATTTCTGTTACAAGTATTATTCTTTTAACTTTTTATACGAAATGGCAAATTAAGGAATTGTTTAGTATAGATTATATAAAAATATTTCCACTTTGCGTTGTAAAAATACTGTACACTGCGTGAAATTTCTGATTAGTTATGCTAATTAATGTACTGGTATGCATGCTTAATCGGAAAACTTGGTTAATACAGAAATGGATTATTCCATTGCCGAAAAATTCGGTTGT
>KK113587.1:800304-887490 GCA_000611955.2 Stegodyphus mimosarum | reverse complement strand
ATATATATATTCTAACAACTGAATGTTTCGGTAGTTTTAAAGAAATTACATGTTGCATATTACATAAGTACGTTTATTTAAAAATGGTAATAAAATTTATAGAGCTTTTTAGTTGGTAAGCGACTGTATTCTTTTCTCCTTCCTTCTTCCGACCCTTACTGACATTCTTTCCGATATTACGGGGGACGATGCACGTACGTGTGATGCCATTAAACTCAAACTGTGTTCATTGACTTCGCACCTGGTGATTTCTTGTTTCGGACAATATGGAGAGCATGACTCGTAACTGTGACGCAATCAAACTCAAGCTGTGTTTTAAGTAATTTCTCATTTTGTGGCCAGTTTTATAGACTAACAGCCTTATTAACTTATCACTCTTTCGTAAGGATAACAAAATCTCTTATAATTTAATCTATCAATTTAATCCTTTAATCCTTGAAATCCACGCACAGCTATTCCAAATCTTCCTCTCCGATAATATGGTGAGTACATTTGGAAAATAAATGTTAATGTGTTAAATGACGTTTCAGTTTGTGACTCAGTTTTATAGACTTAGGGCTTAGTTTTACATTCATGTGTTTATTCTTGCTTTTTTTAAAATACCCTTGTTTGAAAAGGGAAAAAATTAAAAACATCCTTGTTTTTTAACATTTTTTCCCCTCCCACACTGCGAACATAATGTCTTTGTCTGATAGACTTCATCGTTCTTTTTTCTGGAGCCTGTCTTTCATGTTTTCTTCGCTTTGAGTTTAGAAACTATAAACACCATAGGTAATTTTAGCGAGACTTGGTGGTATTATGTTTCTCTTCCTCCGTGGAGTTATAGCCTTTTTTTCTTTACGATGCCAAAGAGCAGCTTCTTCAAAATGAATTTGTGTTAATCTTTTTAACTTTATTCCAGGCCTTTAGCAATGGAATTCAGTACATGAAAACTCTCAAGTTCAGGATGCAAGGTTTAACTTAATTAACTATTAAACTACACCTTCCAGTGCTTCCAAAAGTCTTATATTTGCACCTAACTAGAAGTAATTTCAAGATTACGGAGAATTAAAACCTCACAAAAAGTTTTATTAAAACCGCTGCTCATAGATACAATAAAATTTAACAAAACTTATCTGCCTCTACTTGCAGGCTCTTAGACTCTCAGAAATATAAGTAACTAATTATGAACCAGAAAACAAAGTACATGCAGTGTCTAATTATTTCGGCTACTACCATCCATGACCTTTTTGTCCTAAGCGCTAACAAATTCAGTAAATCCTTAACCCAAACCAGCTCGACATACAGGCGGGTGGGATGACTCACGAAAATGAATAGTTTTTCTAATGCTCTTCCAAAAAAAGGCCTTTCTCTCTAAATTATACATTCGCTAACTATTTAAACTCCATCTAATTTATATTCTTTTGAATGCTACTGAAAGGAATAGAAATTACAGAAAAGGATTACCACTTAAATTACTTATCAGCTAAAATAAACCTATTAGAACTTATGTGAGGAACTAAGAGTTTATTTCTAACACAGGTAATTCATGGTTTAATCGGGACTTTAATCGTAAATGGTGTATAGATTAAATAAACAAAAATATTAAAAAGGAAACTAAGTCACAAATTATGCGGAAAACAGAAACATTTAGGTAAAAGTGTTTAAATAAGTTGACGATGTAAGCTACGCAAACGCTAATACGCCTGCAAAATTACTGCTGATTTATAATGTATAATAAATGTAATTCCCCAAATTACCTCAAGCGAATTAACGCCGTTTGAATCTTGGGAATCATAAAAAATGATATCTGGTTTTTTTTTCTTTCAGCTATTGTATTATAAATTAATTGTAATAAAATAGCAGCAGTTATATAATAACTATTAAAGTATTGTTTATTTGAAAGCGTTTTTAAGCTTTTATTTCAAGCGCATTTTAGTCAAGTTGCAATTTTTGTAAATATTTATTCACCTGAATTATTATAATTCGATTTTCACCACGCATTTTCCAATTTCAGGTATGAAATGCTGCTTTGATCCTTTAAAATTAATAATTACTAATTGAAGTTGAAAAGTAGTATTGATAAATCGCTGTTTTTTTAACACTGTATTGCAGTATAGGTTTAAATGTGTTATTAGTATAATTCTTAATTTTTCACAATAAATTTAAAGTTTTCTGCCTCAAAATTAGCGATAGCCTTAGAATGCTGGGAAAAAAATAAACTAAGAGACCTACTGTCATAAATATTGGCAAAGACTGAGAATTAACATATACCATTACAATGAATCATAATTGCTATGATAGCGGGGTGTAGCGTAGCAGAGGAGACGACTATAGACGATTTTAATGTCAAAAGTCTAAACCAGAAATTATGAAGTTTTCGTGTTATGCAAAATGTATGCAAAAATGGTATTGTTTGTTGCAAATGATATCTACGGAACTGAACAGATTTTTATTTTTATTTTATTTATTTTAAATTTATTTTTGGCCTCGAAAATGAGCTTCATTGTGGGTTATGTGTGTGGGGCATTGGGTAGAGGAGGTATGCATTATCCAAAATCGTCGAGCCATATTTATTTCGGTTTTTTAATTTAATTGATTAAAACATTACGTAATTAATAAAATGATTATAACATTACCCACACCTAAAATAAAGTTTTTGTCTGCCAGGAAAGTTTTAATGAAGTCTCCTCTCCTACCTGTATTAAGAAATTGCGAAGAATAAACCCTGGAGAAACTTTGAAGAGCAAAGAAAGAATTGACGAAGCAACATATGATGGAACACATAATGCACCTACAAAGAAAAAAAAAAGACGACCTGCTATGTTATTCCGGCTTCTAACGGTACTTTCTTGTTTTCTTGCCAATGCTTTTACAATCTGCCGAAAGACTAAACAGAAAAAAATCTACTGTCGTGTGGAAAAAGTCGTCTAAGCTCGTTATGTAGAAGTTTCTCAAGAATCATAGGCTGCGAAAAGAATGGTAAAAACAAAATGTTAATATAGAGGAAAAATAAAGCCCGGAACCTAGAAGCGTAAAAATTCATTTTCCTTTTGGATCTCGTGGAAGAAATTTATAGCATGTGTCACGACCATCGTTCCATGTGTTTATTAACTTCATAGCGCTTCTTTTGAAAGAAGAAGGGCCAAAAAAGAAAAGCTCAATTTGTTTTTCGATGAGCCGTAATTTATCCCAGTACCCACAACTTTCATAATGTACATTTAGTTCCGTGTTTTTTGGGGATACGCGTGAAGAAAAGCAAACTGAGAGAATAAAAAATAAAATGTTCTGTTTCTACTTATCCCGGGGCACTTGTACATTTTACAAAACTTTGAAACGTGCGCGAGATATTTCGTACCATTTTTATTTTTGTTTATTTATTTCTTTTTTCTCCTTTAATTTTATTCTTGCTAGAGAGCGCTAAATTTTCATACTCTTGGATAGAAAAACATTTTTATTTAGCATATCGATTTTATAATCAAGAATACCAGAAAGTACGTTGCGCTCCCACTAGATGGCAGCACCACCAAGATTTGAAGAAAAAATTGGCAAGTGCTATAGTTGTTACAGTAGTAGTATGTAAATCAATAAGTAAAATTAAACTTTTTTATAATCTTCCGATTCTTTCACATCCTCTTAAGCTCTCACAAAATAGATATTATTCATTAAACAAAAAAGTATATGAAAAATAAATTGTTCTTTCTGCCGTTAAGGGAGGAGGAAACCTTAAGAAGTACTAAAACTTCTTAAAGAAATTTTAGAGAGAATTTTTGTTTATTTTGCTCTTATTTCAGCGTTAACATACTCTCATTATTTGGTTATTTGTTAAATATTTTTTAATCACTTCTATTTCATTATTTTGGTTCCAGTCTACTGCACAGTAGTAAATGTCATAAGTGGCATGAATTTTAGTTTCATACGAAATGAAAGTAATATTTTCACTACACGCACTGTCAGTTAAGTTAAAAAAAAAAAAAAATCTTATCATTTATGGATACTTTCCTGTCAACAAGGCCTAGTAATAGCGCCATAACATAAACGTTGGCCCGAAATTTAACTAGATGGCATTAACTCTAATGATAAATGGATAAGCTTCAGGGAAAAATAAACTTAAAATAACTAATATATCATATAATATATAATGTGCGCAATGCCGAATTATTGCAGTTCAGATGTTTTTGAGTGAAAATAGATACCTGTGTACAAGTGGAGAACTATTTTCGTTTAAAAAAATATCAGAGAATTGCACAATGCGGCAGCGCGCACAGCGCGATCATTGAGGGTATTAAACATTGCACAGCTTTTCAGGACGCGACATAAACAGGCTTTCATATGTGGCGCTTTGCGTACATATGAAAGCCTGTTTATGTCGCTTTGCATGTTTATGTCGCTTTTAACGTAAGCGCTTTGCGTTCCAGTAATAGAAAAATACCTATTTATGTGTTCTTTGGCTTTCGGGTAACGTTGTTAATTATTGTTAACTTTGGTTTTGTGTTCACAGTGTAGCTAAAGTTTCATGAAAGATAAATAACTTTTTAATTTATCTCGACGTTCGAGCTTAATCGTTTCTCTCTGTGATTATTCATTTTTAGCTTTTGGTATAAAATGGACAAATTTTTCCATTCATGTGAGGCAGCTGTATGGTTATTAAGAGTTCGAATTTATATGTAATACTTATGGTAAAGTTTGAAATATTGAGAAAATTAAGTACCCATGCATTAAAAAGAGGAACTTCAAAATTATAAAACGAAGAAATCGTGAAGCATACGATTTTAAAAAAAGTAAATTAAATAACACTGTGGCTACTACTAGTCTAGTGGATAAGATTGCTGAATATTGGTAGATAGATTGAGGTTCAAATCTCGTTGTACGAGCTGCGTGCATATGCGTTTTCATGGTTTTTCTCATGTATAATGTAAAAACGGGAAGCCTTTTAGAAAATTATCCAAAATTATCCACCATTGCATTCCTTCCCTGAGACATGTATCTGTAGCATATTTTTCCATTATCCAAACCATACAAATAGTATTCTTTTGAAGATGGAAATAGGAAACACACTCTTTTACGCAATTCTTAGATTCCATCGCAAGAAGTTATATTACTGTTTCAATACAGTAACGAAAATTTTTGAAATGTTATGAGAGTTATATTACTGTTTCAATACAGTAAAGAAAATTTTTGAAATGTTATGAGAGTTATATTACTGTTTCAATACAGTAAAGAAAATTTTTGAAATGTTATGAGAGTTATATTACTGTTTCAATACAGTAAAGAAAATTTTTGAAATGTTATGAGAGTTATATTACTGTTTTAATACAGTAAAGAAAATTTTTTAAATGTTATGAGAGTTTACTGGAAGGCAATGCGCAGATAATAAACAAGGAAATGCATTTTACAAAGTGTGACTATTGGTTAGAATTAAAAAAAATGCGATAATAACAGTAATTTGCAATCTAATGTCGAGGGCAAACATGAATAATGAAGTCATTGCTAGCAACAAAATATTAAACCACAGCAAAGTAAATTGTAAATTAATTGCTGTCAATACGCCACTTTGTTCTTTCATCGAAGAAAGAAAACAATAAAATGGATATGTGCCCGAAATTGATGACTCATTCTTTGCCACATGATATTATCAATGTGTTTTTGATATTATTGCAGTATAGTGTTTATCAGTGCATCAGAATGAATCATTATGCTTCTCTTCAATAATATCCTGATATAGAGTGAAATAAGATTATTAAAAATGTTTATCATTTGAATAACGGCTTCATTTGTTTTATTGCTGTTAATAAACATCCCTACTATAAACGTAACAAAAAGATAGCACTAAAGAAAATGAGAATGTTTTTCAAAATTTTCAGAAGGTTTGTGTTGAAGTAATGGAGAGATATGTGTTATTTGAATACATATGAGATTTATATTCAAATTTTGCACTAAAGAGCATGAGACTTATCTTCAGAAAAAAGCAGCCAAAATTTCTACAAACCTTATCATTGCTGTTATTCAAGTAACATCTTCCAGTGGCGAATTTTATTTCCTAGAGGCATTTAACGTCTGTCAAAATCTTTCGAGTCTAGTTAATGATTCCAAGCGTAACTCTCTAGCTTCAGCTTTTTAAAATTTTATTTCTTATTTCCCTCAGGCTAAATTTTTGGTCAATACATTGCGCCAGCGGCTTCATTTTATCATTTATCTGTAACTTTACTGATTTCTTTTAATTATTTATTTTGTTTTATAATTCTCTTCCTGTTCTCGCATAGGCACATAGTCTTTTTTCGCCGTTTTTATTCTCTCAACTGAAGAAGAATGTTTTGTTTAACTTTCGAAACTATAATCTTGCAAATTAATTCATGTTACTCCAGTTTCTGTTGCTTATTATTTAACAGCTTGTTATGATTTATTTATATTTTCTCAAATACATGACATGAAAGGAAAGGGCAAAATCCAAATACATGAAAGAAAAGAGATTCTGACCGTCACAAATAAATAAAACAAAATTTGTTTCTTAATGAAATAGAGTCTGTTAATATACTAAAATTATATTTGAAGTTCTTTGAAAAGGGAAGTAGATTTACTTCCTTAAAGATTACACTTCGATTTACTTTCAACTTTAACTGCACTTGTATTTTTGCCGTATAGTTATTGGATGTGGCCAAAACAATTGATGTAATTTAAATTGTGATACCGAGTTGTGAACAGCCCTTGAAGAATTTTAAGCTGAAGAAAAACCTGCTTTTGATGTGGTGTGTATCAAACGAAGAAGGTTTTTCATTCTTAAATTCTAATCCGCCTGCTTCCCTAATACCTTTTCTCCTCCCCGCTTGTCTGCGGAATCGAAAAAGATACCGACTTGGGATTCCACGCCTATCAAAATCTCCTCAACATCGGAAATTCGGAACCTCGTTGAAATTTTAATCATGGTGCGCGGAAGAATTTCAGAAGAGTCGGAGGGGGGATGTCGCCGCAAGTGTGTCAACAAAAAATGCTTCGTCGTTTTAAGAGTAGAACGGTCCCGCGATATCGACGCCATCTGCCGCAAGGAACATTCACGAAGTTTGTTTGAATTGGAAATATGTGACAAGCATCTTTTCTCCCCAAACACAAAATATCGTTAAAGGGCCTGCCTTCGTACAGTTGTTTGGTATGTTATTCATTCACTTCAAAGTAATGAGTGTTTACGAGTTATATTTTCCGGTTTTATATAGCTTTGGTGAAATATCTTTTCATTGGAAATATGCCACTTGTGCGTGCAAGCACTTTTCAGAGTTTTAGTTTGATGCGCCAAAACTGAAAAATTTCAAGCATTCGAAAATTTAAGTTAATGAGACTATCGGCAGAATTATTGCCTCCAAACGCGTGGCATCCTGTGTGCCTACGCATATCCTAAGTGTATGAGCCACTTTTCTTTAGCGATCCTCCATAAGGGCACCCCCTTGTAAGGTTTTCTATTTTCAGCTAAACATACTAAGAGGGTAGATGTGGCATTGGAATTTATTTAACGAAGCGAAGACGCTGATTATTGCTGAAACTGAGAATGAAAAATATTCCGATGCGTAATAAATTCATTTAATGGCTAAAATTATCAGATTTTTACTGTGTTTATATTGATTGTTACTGATTTTTCTGTGCTGAGTGTGAATAAAAGAGTATTTTAATTTATAACTGTAACATAATTCTTCGCCAAAATTCTAAAATGATATAAATTATCTACTTGTAAGTCCAATAATGTAAAATTATTAATAATATAATTCTTGTTGGAAGATCTAAAACTAAGTATTCTAAATGTACATTTATTTTATCAATGAGTTTATATGAAAGTAATTAAAAACGAACAAGTTTTCAATTTGTTATTTAAGCAGTAATGCAACTAGTATGACTTAAACTATATTAGCAATGCGTTTAAATCCTAAATATCATATATAAACATTTCAGATTTGCTAGCCAGTTCTAATTAGGCATTAACTTAGGAATATGTTGCTAGCACATGCTAATGAATTATGTGCATGGTTATGAGGAAAACTTGAATATCTCTAATACGTGATATCATATTACTTGCAAATCAAGCTACCCTCTTTCGCTGTAATGCTTCCAGAAGGCAAACATTATAATGCACACACGTATGTGAAATACAGCTCTAATATGCATGAGATGTATAATCAGGTTTATATTTACTGAGAATTTAATTGTATAGCGACTGTGAAGCTGCTTTGTAACAATTGTAAATAAGCTATAAAATTACATTCGTGTCATTAAAAATTTGACTAGTTGTCGAATTTGATTGCAGCATGATAATAAAATTCTGAATATCTAAAACAAAGTTCTATGAAATTATTAGCATTGTAGGTGTTCTCTGATGACTAATTTAATACGAGCTTTTAGAGATTTTCAGCCTTTCCTTTAAGAAAGCTAGAATTGATTCAGTGTATGGTAAAGATTTTATATTAATAATTTGCTACCAAGATTACTTAGTAGTTTACCTTAGGGCGATATTAACATCTTGCTGCCTGTTATTACTTTAGAATGTGAATTCAATACGGTTGTAGTAAAAGTCTCATAAATTTTAGGAATTTCTAGTGTTTTGTGTGAGATTAAAGGAATGTGCTTTTATTTTAACAAATGTGTGCATGTAATCACCTCATGGGCAAAAAGAAAGTTTCTTTGAAATTGAAATATTTATATTTCATATCTCTAGATGAAGAAATTGCATTGCCACTCTTGCGAAAACAATCTTTCATTCCCGCCTAAAATGAATTCGTGTATACGTTCTTCCTTCTCGTTTTCAAACGCTTGAGCCAGGTGACAAGAATATGAGAAAAGAATAGACGAAGAACAATATGGTTTTCTTTTCCCCTTTTATCCAATATGCCGGGAACCTGTCAGTCAAGGATGGAAATTGTAATCTTTCAGGGA
The DNA here is from genome assembly GCA_000611955.2 of Stegodyphus mimosarum. Classification (NCBI taxonomy): domain Eukaryota; kingdom Metazoa; phylum Arthropoda; class Arachnida; order Araneae; family Eresidae; genus Stegodyphus; species Stegodyphus mimosarum. Next base: position 878,598 of record KK113587.1, on the reverse strand, counting down.
AAAAGAATATCTTGAATTTACTGTAAATGCAGCATTACAGTTCAGAGAATGCCTTTTTGGTATCATTTCAGTTTAAACTGTAATTTTCGATAATAAATTTTTTTCCCTGGAACTATTAAGTGTCTGGAGCTGACGCTGTAGTAATAAAGTAATAAGAAAATTGGTGCGTTATTTATTGATAGGGTTATAGTTATTTTGGCCTGCTATCTCGACTTGTGAAGTAACTCTATTCATAAGAAATGTGATGATTTTTCTTGTCTTAAATAATAGAGTTTAATTTGAAAACCATTGTTTAGGCAAGAAATGTGAATTTTGTTCTAAATGGCGTAGTGAATTCTGTACACTCTACGACCCAGTCGCTAATTTCAATTGTAAATACACCAAAGAATTTTGAAAATGTTTTGTATGTTTTAATATAAATTTCAGTCTTATTAAAAAGTATTTGCTGTTCTAATTATACTTCATTAAAATCTGAAATGTGACATTCACATTTATTTTTTAAACTTACAACAAAAGCTATTCTCAGCACGTTAAGGAAAATAGAACTAAAGGGAAATCTGCCCGATAAAATATGACGTGTCAAACATTTCAAGAAATCCTTTGGATAATTTTCTCAGAACTAAATTTAAAAACTCGGTTAAAGGACCAGTAATGGTGAACGAAAGTAGGTGTGTTAATTCGTTTTGTGATGTAAAATTTATATTCTTTAATGGCGTCTTACTTTGGGTGATGTGTTTTAGAACGCGTATAGCATCTATAGCTATAGATTCCTGAAAATAAAAATTACATAATCTTTTAGGAATGAGCAACAAAATTTACTAAGGGGAGAGAAAATAACTTCAGAATTTTTTTTTAACATTTTATGAGTTTTTGTGTGTAATGTTATAATGTTATGAAACGATTGTAACATTATAATATACTATAAAATGATGAAAATTATGCTAAGTTTCGAGGTCTGAATTTTGTAATTGTTAATAAAATTCGTGTATGCTATGTTTTTAACATTTTTAATGGAATTTTGAGAAAAATAAGATCATCTGGTGTTAAATACTAGAATATTAGGTAATTCATAAAATATAGCATGTGTATGTAATTATAATGATAATAATACTTAATTCAGGTAATTTATTATTTAGGAATTAAAAATGCCATTAAACTGATATTTTCTTTTTATTATATTTTGAAACTATCATTTGTAGAAATATCCTAAACTAGTATGCAGTGTTTATTTAGATTTTTATTAAATTCACTTTCAGAATATTAAATCACTAAATGCCTCATACTTTAGAGGCTTGCGTATTTATTTTGAATATTATCTTTTAAGTACTGTTTATTCCGAGGAAAATTATTTTCGTGTGTGGAATGTAAACGCACCAAAGAAGCCAATGAAAATTCTAACCACACCTCATCTAGATGTCTTAAATTCATTTAAAGACATATAGCAAAGAATTTCTGTAGAAATTCATTCCAAATAACTGCTTAGTTCTGATGGAAGAAATTTGTAATTGGTCGCTTTGTCAATAGCTACAGTTTATTTCTGAACGTGACTATTTTATTGACCAAACTAAATAAAATAAAATTAAATGTAATCAAAATATTCGGAGCATGCAAAATATTCAGAATTCTATGGTGTACTTGTTTATTTTTCATTTATTTATTTATTTATTTTGTTGTTGAACGTAATTTTATTTCAGTTAGTTTTCTTTTATAATTTTCAGTGTGTATTCATATATTTAATTCAGTAAAATCATTTCTTTAGCTAAACTCTTCTAACACATGTTGAAACTCATTTTTTACTATTAGAATGGTTAAGTAAGTTCTAAAAATTAAAAAAAAAACATTAAATTTGGTTTCTAAAATTTATCAAATAGTATTTCATTACTTTTTTACTGTACTAAAAAATCTGAGTATTTTAATTAAACCTCTTTTTCCTATTTTCTAATAGCAATTTTCGCTTTCATAAATAAGAAATCGTTTAATTTTTATTTAACATATACTGCAAATAAAATATGTAGTTCCCATTTTTATGAAAGAAAATGTAAAGTAGTGGGTAGCTGTGAAAATATCTTCATCTAATTAGATTTTTAATGTAAAATGCAAGCAAATATCTCTCTCTCTCTCTATATATATATATATATAATATTATAGCCCACTAAAGAAGTTCAATTAAACTGTTTTAAAATCAACTTGCTTAACTACAGCGTCAGTTCCTGGAAACGAAAACAAATACACTGAATAAAAATTAAATTTGTTTGAAATCCTTTCTTAGATTACAAAAAAAAATGTATTATGAAATATTTCTGAATTGTGGAAATCTAAATGACAAATACGATTTTCGATAAGCGACCATCAGCATCAGTATCCGCGTGATAAAAAGCCCTGAGTACTAGAAGTTCGATACCATTTCAGTATATAGGAGCCAGTTTCTCTTAAAAAGTTATCCATGAAGGCATCCGTTTTCTGTTTGGCAGACAGCCATCGTATACTCTGCTGTATTGAAATAACTTAACTTCAATTACGCTTTGTAGTCATATGTTTTTTCCCTCATCTTGTAATGTAACACTTAATGTTCATGTAGAAAACGAATTTTTTGCATTAGTGTCTTTCATAATATTTTTTATATTACTCTGAAAGTAGTATTTACGGTATTTAGTATCTGAAAAAGCAAGATTTTTGTGGATAAAGGAATGACTTATGGTGCAAGTAGTCAATATTAGGTACATTTTTCTTGTTCTCGCAATAAAGGTGCTTATTTTTTTTCAGTACCTATTATGTATATAAAAAATTAGTTGCAAATTTATTTTATTTTCATTTTCATTTAGTTCCCAAACTGTGGTTTTGGGAGACTATACTTCAGTTCGCTGTAGTTTTGCGAATTGCTGTGAAACATCAAAGTGCTGGAAGTATCAGTTCAACATATAAAATGTTTCAAAAAGAAGTTACAGATTTTACCAAACGTGCGAAGTTGTTATTTCTTAATAGTGCAAAATGAAACGCATATCACGTAGTAATGAATGGATAAAAGTCTGCTGATCAAATATTCTACATCTGCATCTTGCATAGTTCAGTATCTGTATGAGTGCTGTATGCGCTCTAGCATGCACTGCTAATAGCATTTCGCTGCTGAAAATTCTCTTAGTATAACAAATAGAGCAGCACACACCTGGTTTCTTTGAAGCCAAAACTTGGAAGCTCTCCAAAAACGAAAGTAGAAAGGTACGTGCACTTATAAATTGTTAATATTAGTTTTAAGTATTAAATGGAAAGAACTAAGTATAACTCTTGTATTATTTTTTTGAAAATTGAAGTCTAAGATGGCTTATTTGGCAAAGGGCAAGAAATGTGACTTAAAGGAACTTGCCTTAGAACTTGACGTAGAGGTACCTTATGATATTAAAATTGTGGGCTTAAGGAATATAATTTTGAATAGTAAGAGCTATAACGAAGAATTTACTAAACAAATGCCAGATAGATTTATAAATGATGGTTTAAACAGGAAAAAGTTGAAATTTTAGAAAAAGAAAGAACATTTGAACTCGAAAAGTTGAAAGTAGAAGCGGGAATCAGAAGTAGCAATGTAAATGATTCTGTGCCTTCCAATGTTAGTAGAAGTAATTTTTGTGATATGAGTAAATTAATGCATAAGTATGAATTGAGTGAAGTTGATATTAGTCTTTATTTAGTCTTATTTGAGAAACAGGCACGACGTATTGAGTTGGAAGAACAAAATTGGGTTTCTCAGCTGTTGGGTCTATTGCCTTATGAAATATCTTAATTAAATGCCCGTGAACTAGAAGAAAAAACTAACAACTATAAGTACATTAAACAACTGCTATTGAGAAAATTTAAGTTAAACCCTGCACAGTTTTGGCAAAAGTTCGTTGATCATATTAAAACGTTACGTAATACGTGGAGGGACTTCACGTTTGAATTAAAAAATTATTTTGAAGAGTGGCTTGCTGAATTAAATGTAACAGATTTTGACTTTTTAAAACAGCTTATTATTGCGGACCAATTAAGGAAAAGGGCCCCCGCTGCTATATGAGAGATCATTTCATTAATGATTGATCTAAATTCGTTAATCCTGAAGAGTTGGCTGAAAAACTAGATGAATATGAAAATATTCGGGCAGGGATGAAAGTACTTCAAGTAGAAAATAAAACTTTTAGGCATAATCTTAAGCCTAAATTTGGTTCTAAATTTTATAAGGCATCCTATAATCAGTATTCAAGACCAGGAAAGGTTAACGATTCTGTGCAGACAGATAGTAACTTCAAAGCGGGTTTTAAAAACAGTTTTGATAATAAATACAATTTGGCAGATAAATTTTTTAAAATAAACGAAAGGAAAAGAGAATATAATTCTAGTATACGTAATGAAAAGGGGGAGCCGAAATGCTTCAGTTGTAATGATTATGCACATATAGCGACGGATTGTCCTCAACCTAAGAAAGAAATTATTTGCAGGAACTGTAATGAAAGAGGTCATACTTTTAAAAAGTGTACGTTTAAGAGATCAGACTTAACAAATGTTAAAAATAGCTTATCCGTGAACCAGAACTCAGGTGTTTCACCAACTGTATATTCAAAAAATACGCTCGCATCAATAATGAAGAAAAAATTACTGCAATCATAGATACGGATTCCAGTTCGTGTTTATTGAAAGAGTCTATGGCTAGGAAACTGAATCTTATTATGAAACTGGATGTGGAGGAATTGTTTGGCTTTGGAAACCAGAGTAAACCAGCCGCTAAAACACTGGGAAAAGTAACTGTTAATTTAGAGATTGATAATGTGGAAGAAAAAGGCATTACAGTTCTAACTGTAGAAGATAAAACGCAACCATGCGACTTATTAGTTGGTCGAACATGGATTGATTTACCACATACTGGACACGCCAAGATAGGTAGTACCTTGCACATAAGTTACGCTAATGATTGTCCATTTTCGCAGTTGCAAAATGACATCAACACTCCCCGAATTAAATTGAAGGTTACCCAAGAAATTGAAATCGAAAATAATACGTTTAATTTCATGAAAGCTAAAACTGATGAAATAAATAACGGTTACATTTTAATAAGTGGATCAAAAGATGAGTTGGGGACATTATTGAAAGTAATACATGGAGAAACAGTGATACCAGTCACTAACTACGGTGATCGAAAATTAATTTTGCAAGAGAATCAGTGTATCGGTAGAGCGGAAGTAGCAGAATTAGTTGAAAAAAGTCTAGATCAGAAAACTGAAAATTCAAATCAAAAGGAAAAATTGATAATAAATGAAATTAAAAAACTTATAAGACCGATTACTGTAGAAGAAATTAAAGTTAATAACAGTATTATGCCAGAGAGAAAGCGGAGTTTTTAGATTTGATAAATGAGTATCGAGATTGTTTTGCATTAAATATGAAGGAATTAGGGTGTACAAATATAACAAAGATGGGTATTAAAGAAATTGAAGAGAGTAAGCCTGTTTGCATGAAGTCGTATAAAACCAAAGCCGAGGAGCGTGCTTCTATAAAGAAGATAACAAATGAATGGACGAAATATGGCATTGTTACTGAAACAAGATCTTCGTATGCTAGCCCAGTTTTACTCGTAAGGAAAGGGACAGGTGAACTGCGATTAGTTGTAGATTACAGAAAGTTGAATTCGCAAACTGTTAAAGATAAATTTCCACTCTCTAGGATAGATGATCTTCTTGAATGTCATAGCGAATGTAAAGTTTTCACTACATTGGATTTTTAGCTCATGGATATCTACAGATTCCTTTAACTGAAGAAGGGAAACTGAAAACAGCTTTCATCACTGCAGATGATACTGGTCAGTTTGAACGAATGATCTTTGGGTTAGCTAACACTCCTGCAGAATTTCAGAGACTTACGAATCAAGTTTTAGGTCCATTACTTAATAAACTATTTGGATTATTATTTGTGTTATTATTTGGATGACATATTAATTCCCGCTAAATCGTGTAAAGAAACGATGGAAAAACTTAGAAAAGTGTGTGATAGATTGACAGAAGCAAAGCTGACATTGAAACTGACAAAATGCGAATTCGGAAAAGATGAAGTTAAGTATTTGGGATTTCTAATAATGGTATACAACCTTAACCAAGAAAAGTGCGAGCCATATTAAATTTTGCTAAACCAACTAATGAAGATGAAGTTAAACAATTTTTAGATCTTACAAGCTTTTTTAGTTGGTTTGTACCGAAATATGCAGAAAAAGCTGAGCTGTTAACGAGACTGACGAGGAAGGATGAAACATTTCATTGGAATGAAGATCAGCAAGAAGCATTCAGTACTCTAAAAGACCATTTAACTAACGAACCAGTACTAGCGTTACATAATCTGGAAGCAGAAGCAGAAGTGCATACAGACTCGAGCAGCAAAGGGCTGGCGGAAATGCTGTTGCAAAAAAATGAAGACAGAAAGTGACATTTAGTTAATTGTGTAAGTAAAGAAACAACAGAAACAGATAAGAATTATCATTCAAGCAGATTAGAATTAATGGCTGTAGTTTTGGACTTTGACAATTCTTGATTGGAATTCGATTTATGATAATTACAGACTGCCAAGCTTTAGCTTATTTAAACTCGAAGAAAACTTCAAATCCTCAGATAGCTAGGTGGAGTAATCTGATCCAGGCATACGATGTTGAAATAAAGCTCAGACGAGGTAAAAAAAATGAGTCACGTAGATGCATTAAGCCAGCCACCAGTTTATCAGCCAGAAGAAACTTTAGACTGTATAACTGAAAACAACTTGGAAGTTTTTTAACGCTAACGATAGATGAACAAATTCTTATGATTCAGCATTCAGATCCAGAATTACGCAAATTAATAGACATTTTAAAGAAAAAGATAAATGATAGAACGAATGCAGAGAAGTATGTAACTGAAAATTACGTTTTGAAGAATAATCGATTGTTTCGTAAAGATCGAGAAAAGGAGAAATTGTTATATGTCATACATAAGTCGATGAGAAAAGGTATCGTAGTAAAATTTCACGATCTTTTCGGACATTACTCAGCAGATAGAACTGTTGCCAAAATCAAGGAGTCATACTGGCTTAAAGGAATGAAACGATACGTTATGCGTCACATTTCGATGTGTTTCGAATGCCTAGTAAATAAAGTGCCTAGTGATAAGAAACAAGGAGTACTGCATCCAATTAGACCTGGTAGAAGACCTTTTGCAATCATACATTTAGGACCATTCGTAAAAAGTTCAAGAGGCAATACAGAATAATTTGTAATAATTGATAATTTTACAAGTTTTGCACGCTTATCTCCTATGAAAAGTACTGTAACCAAGTATGTGTTAGTTGCATTGAAGAGTTTTGTAAATGATTTTGAGTTACTAGAAAAAATTATCAGCGATGTTTCACAGCGAAAGAATTTTGAGATTATTGCGAAAATAATGGAATGAGTCATACACTCAATTCAACTCAACATCCAAGTGGTAATGGAATGATGGAAAGAGCAAATCGAACAATTTTGGCTACGATTAAAACGAATATGGAAAATCCGAATCATAGGGACTGGGACAAAAAGATTAAGGAATCGAAAGGAATTTAAACACTATGGATAAATAAGACTGCAAATAAAACTTCTTTCAAAATGCTTCACAGTTATTCACTAAAATTCAACGACTGATTGATGAGGATGATTACAGACGAGGACGCAAATGAATGGGAAGATCTAGTAATCTTACAGAATGAAGCTAGAAAGAGAATTGAAGATATGCAGATGAAAAGTAAAGCAAATTATGACAAGAAGAAAAGCAATTCTTTAACATTCGACGAGGAGAAATAGTAGTTATGAGAAGAGTACCAAAATCAACTGGAGAATCAACCAAAATATCGAGGACCTTTGGTGGTTCCAGACGTTTTACCAAGCGATACCTATAGAGTGACTCAATTAGAAGAGGTGGTGAAAGGGCGTTTCTTTAGTACGACAGCTCGTGTGAAATCATGGCAGTGTCAAGCTGAATCAGAGGAGGACTATGACGACGGTGATAACATTAGTGTTGCTCATAATGATAACAACACGCCGCTTATCACTAAAACTAGGACACGAAAAAGAATAGAAAAGGACGGTGAGTCTATACGACAGTTAAAAGGCTTTCGAACTCTAAATTTTAATATTATATATTTAATTTTTTTAAGTATAAGTTCTTAATGTTTCGAGGTCGTAACTAAGTCAGAATGCCCGAATGTAAACGCAACTCATTGATTTTTTTTAAATATTTTATTTTTCTCGGAGTGGCAACGAGAGAGCCGAGATGGAAGCCGAGTTGAACGATAACATTTTTATGAAGTGCTCATAGTAAGCTTGTATTTTTAGTTGTACCATTTCAATGCTATGTAAATAAAGCGTGAATAAAAGATTTATTGCGTAAGTGCAGAATTCTTAATTGTTTTAAAGAAAGTACCTAACATATCTTAATAGTACAAATTAAGCAGTGGTGGCGTAGAACGCATATTTGTACAGCGAAAAATTAATTTTGCTATAAAATAAAATCTGTTGTTTTTCGATCTCAGTTATTACGATGAATTTCGGATGAGTGCTTTCGTAGCGGAGTGAAACATCCGAGTTTGACACATGGGAAGTGAGGGGAACTGGCATTTTAGGAAGGTAGTGAGGAAAAAAAAAGCAACTGTTTTTTTACTCAATGAAAAATCCATTTAGCAACTGGTAATCGGACAAGCACTAGCGATTAATGATCATATCTACTCGACTGCCATTGCTGATTGGTTTAAAGAGGGACTGATGCCAGCTTTTAATTGAAAACTACATAAATATTGTCGTATCTCAAACCATTTTTTTCAAATATGTTTAAAAGAGAGTAGCTTAGGCTTTGGTGTGTTAAAATGAACCATTTTCATTTACAGCTTTCATAATGACTCTGTAATATAAAAGAAAAAAAAATAATCTCGAAATCACTTGGATTTTTCTGTTTTTGTTTTTCTCCCCCTTCTTCGTCTTAATCTAAAGAAATATAATAGATCCCCCTCCGATTTCTCCTTCCTACCATTGGGCCGTAATGATGGCCAGGAAAAAATCTTTAATTACGAAATTCGGCATTTGCGAGCTCACGATATTTTATTTCTTTTTCTAAAAGTTCTATCCGCTGCAAACTTTTCCTCTGCGTTGCAGAAATGACAGGGAATTAAAGGTCCTTAATTGGAAAGAGCGGAAATCCCGCCGACCTACAAGAAGTTTAGCTTTTGATGTTGGGTTTTTGCGCGCTGTGTTCTTATTCCCTTCTTCTCCTCGTCCCCTCCCATAAGCAAGAGGGCGTGGAAGTCCATCAAGACTAATGCTCTAAGCGCCCGTGCCTTTAACTTGAAATGGTCACCTACGCTTTGCCAAGGGTGGGGTCCAAATTGAAATCTGTGATGCCTTCTTTGGCTGTGAATCGATACTGTATCCGTTTATGTCAGTTCTTAGTCGCTGAATGTCGACAGTTGTACGCCGTTTATTACCTGAAAGATAAAAAATACATGAAAGATGTTTGGTGATCTGCTGAATAATAAAAATATGTAAGCGATCATAGACGACTGCTTTCAATTACCAGATATTAATTGACATGAAAGAATTAGCATTTATTTATAGGTTTACCGATTAGAGAATCTCAAGTATTAAAAGATTTGTGAAAAGGAAAGAAATGTCTTGATCCGTAATTTTACATACGCTCACGTAGCATTTATTTTATAAGGGTTTTCAAGGTGATTGTTAAAAATTACTGATTGTCATATATTTTATTTCCTGTAGCAATGATTTCTATAACTAATGCAGTAGAAATCTCATAAAACCAATTCAACAATGTGCCTTTTCTTTTTAGGGAAATTTAAGGAATAGATGACAAGCCGTTAACAATAATTAAAACAAAGTTTCAGTTTATTTTTTCGCATAGCTCTATAATAATTTTAAAGTTTTAAAAATAATTTTTTTAATTACAAAGTTAAGAATATTTTCTGTGTAATCGGATAATTTCTTTCTGCAATAAACTTGGTCTAATTTTTAAAATGTATAATATTTATGCGTATAGAGCAGGGTTTCTCAACCAGGGATGATTTAATAGTTTTAAAGCGGAGATGCAGTGAGCTTTATATTTGACTGTTCAGTAGTTAGTTTTAGTCTATCAACAACGACAACACATATAACCCCCCAAAACACACACACACACAACACAACGCTACTTTTATTCAAGCTTTGGTATTTACCAACATTTTTTGTACGTTTTTAAAAATTTTTTGAAACGTGTCAGACAATAATCTAAATAAGTGTACACATCTATAATTCAAGTTTTGGAAAAGAAGGGGTGTTTTGCGGTATGTATTTCTCAGTAGTACTTACTTTTGAACTGGATGATAGCTAATACTAAAAGGATGTTTCATCCTTTTTTATTTCCTTGTATAAAGTAAAGGAAAAAAATAGCGAAAAATTTAAAGTATCCTATTTGAATGGAAATATTCATTTGCCTGCTTCCGAATCCATTCTGACTTTTTTTACCGTTTGTCCGTACGTACGGACAGAATAAAAGACTGTTTTTTTCCAAAACAGATTGTAAAATGGATTCAAAGGAATTTTTTGTGATGTTTGTATGTAGGTACGTACGTATGTATGTATGTATGTATCTATCTCGCATGCCCACCCCTCTTACTCTCCTTAAGAAGTCCTTACCCGGCTTTATTTTTGCAATCGTTGGTCGTAGTCATATGCTTCCAGCTACAGAACTGTTTTTAAATATCGAAAATATTCATGTTTGGTGATGTCAAATTTAATTTCCGACAAATAACGAAATCCAACTTTTAATGCGGTCTCCCGTTTTCTATATTCATATTAAGGAAAGTTTTTTACTCGTTATGAAAAAAATAAAATTCTAAGAAATTTGACTCCCATACGACAAAAATTGACCGAGGTATTTAATTTCAAAATCTGCGGTTTTTGACGTCATTTTCAACCTATCTTGAGATATGAGTTAATTAAAGTTAATTAATTGTATGATTTTGTTTTCGGGGTCCTTAATGTAATGTCATTTTAGATTGTATTTGCTCTTATTACTCACCATTTTGTAGTAGATGAAATGCCGTAGTAACTTCACCGAAAACAACAACTTGTTTTTTAATCGTGTATTCATGACTGGTGAATGAAAATACAATTAAAATATAAATTAGTATTTATCAAAAGTCTAGCTCTGGCCCTTGTAATAGCTAAAGTTAATTGGTTTCAGAATTTAAAGAATGTTTACAATTTATTCTCGAGGATTATTTCGAGTAATCGAAATTAATTGTTCTTATGTACCAGTTGGAAACGTCACATGTTTTTGTATTCAACAAACTAATTTATCAGTGGCGTCGTTGTAACTTTTGCCACTTGACGCGGGCTATGACTTTGCCACCTCCTTTGATATCCAAAAAATTGAGTTAAAACGACAAGCAGGAAAATAAGTTAAAACTCTACGTTTATTTTTGAAGAAAAACTTTAATTCCAACATTTTAAAATTATATTATTATTATTATTATTTTGTTGTTCGCGAAACCATCATTGTAGAGGTCTCTGTGATTGCTTTTGCTGTTATGTCGAGAGTAGAGAAAGATTTCTTAAATGCATAACATACAATTGTGATTTTTAAATACTTCTTAAATAACTTTTATTTAGAAAACGTTTCTGACAAATAGCATCATTTGCAGCAATTAAGAGAGAAGTTCTCACTAATATTACAATATATGGAACTTCGTTCTGGAGATTGTATTTTAGAATAAACTGCAAGAATTCAAAAGGTTGGCCCTTCCACGTTCCTGTTTTGATTTCCCTAACAGTAACGGAAAAAAGACTCTGAAACGCTTCTTTCGTATTAATGTCACCGTAACCATAATTTAACTGATATTCTTAATTTGTATTCATAAGTCTGGAAGGAATGAAATAGGAATAACAAAGTTATTTAGTTGTTCAACTCTCGTGGTGATTTCTTTGAATACTTTATATGGAATAAAAACTCTTTTCTGCTCAGTTTTATTCTGTGTGGCAGTTGAGACTGTTTTATTCTTCACGTGGCTCGACGATCCACCTGACTAATCTGTAAAATGCTTCACGCAGAAAATTCTGCCCCTAAAAATGTGCCGCCCGAGACCTATCTCCTCCTTGAGCTATGCCAGTGTTGTTTATTTTCTGATATCAACACTTTTATCCTGGTTTCTAACAATCAAAAATATTTTCAACTCTTTGAAGGATATGTTTTGTTGCATACAATGCAAAATAATCCATGGTTTCGGTTTGATGGATTCAACAAATATTTGATTATCCTAACACGAAAATTTTAATGTAATGTGGAAGTAACAAAGAGTACTATTTACTGTGGTTAGCATCTTTCAATTCAGTGAAGAAATGTTTGTATTATACACGAGGATTAATAAACTTGTCAAAAATGGGCGCTAGCTAAAATAACTGTATGTCGAGCAAATGAAGACCGATGATTATAATTCATAGAATTTGGAACGAAGCCTTAACTCATCAACCCCCGAAACGAACTATTTTAGCCATCGAAGGGCAATGTAATTAGCAGCCATAATCCTCTTTTCGAACACCCAACCCTCGTTTCGAGTTTTGAAGACCACATCGTCCATAAGATTCGTCGTTCCTTTAACAAAACTTTTGTTATTACTGTTAAGAAGTCTCGCTCTCGCTATGCTCGCCTACCTACTTTCTCCCCTCATCTTCTCACGGGCCACATCGTTCGACTGGCACGATTCTCGAGGGGGAGTGGATTAAGTTCGTTCGACTGGTTCCACAGAGCACGAATGACGAGGTCTCGTTCGATAATTCGTGGAATGGACGTTGATTTCCCCAACAAAACAAAAGAATGTCTTCCTCTTCCCCTATTCGTTTCTCGATTCGTAAGCTGTGATTAAAGTTGATTGCGTTTTTCGTCGCAATTGTGATCGCGTAATGTTTGAACAGCTTAATACTCTCGTCACAGCGGGGAGATTTGGAGGTGGTAATTATGAAGTCTGATGAGATGGAAAGAAAGTTGAAACAAATTTGTATCCACCAAATGATAGATACTTCATAATAAGCTGCGAGTGAAAGTTATATTTGGCATATCTCTGTCTATTGTTGTTGTTTCAGTCTGTCATTTTTGTGATTATTGCCGAAACGCTATTGTCACAAAATAAAATTATTTACAAAACCGTGAAAAATTTAGTTTAAAGTTTTATAAAAATTGCATTAAAAGGAAGTATTTACCTAAAATTTAAAAAAAAATGAATTATTTGAGGTTTGCAAAGAATTTTTTTCTTAAAATGATGTAAGAGTTTCAGCAATTTTCTCATAATGCTAGAAAAAAATGTGCATATATCTTAATTTATAATAAAAATTAAGGCCGACAATACATTTTATTTAAAAAAAAAGAAGTGTCATCAGTCGAATTTAAAAATATTGCTATGTATATGTCTGATGCTATCAGAACTGTTGCAGGAGGAAAAAAGGCCTAAATTTCACAATTTCATCTTGAAAGCTTCTGTTTATGCAAGTAATATTATTCTTTACATTGGTTCAAAATATTAGTCAGATTTGTTAAATTTTAGATGACTTCCATTCGATGTGCAATTTCTACGAGTGAGTTTTCAGGACGTAAGATTTCTTGAATATGGAGGTTGTTTGACGAAAGTTTAAATGTCTACGTTTAGTTTTAAATGGTCTCTATTTTCCTTTCTATCCTTATAGTTTTAATTACTTTTAGCCATTTTGAGATTTTTTTTAACTACAGAAATCTGATATTCATCGTAATATTTACTGTGAACGATGCCAGATAAATTCAGCTTATTTACAAACATTGTAGAGTCCAAGAATCGTTCCAAGAAAAGGGAATTTGCATCGAAACAGTTGGAAATCTTTCATAACTCCTCTATGGAACATACGATACGCAGTACTATATTTATCTTCGAGTGAATAATTCCATACAGTAATCAGCGGAAACCTATTTGTCAACAGAAGAATTCATAAACTTGTGACATACCCTTTCAGCCATCCCTTCCGGCTTATCGGCCTGAGTGCCGAGCGCATTTGTTTGGGACTATCTGTGCCAGCTGCTATGGCAGAAAAGGGGGGTGCAAGCGCACATTTTTCGTTTTTATCTATGAAGCGAAGTAGATGAAACGTCCAACCTTTATCAGAGTTTGTTTCGCCCTCGCTATCGCTGGCAGCAACGGAACAAATAAGAGTTTATTTATCTTGCGGGTCGAAATGTTCAGCAATGTCCATCCTGCCTACATATTAATTCCTTTGGCCCGAGAGTTATCTAAGTATGTGTGGATAATAAAACAAGGTTAAATTAGGCCCCGTGTTGTTCAAACCTTGCTTTACAGCTCTTGTAAGCAAGGCAAATTAATTCATGTAAAGGATAACGAGCTTTTGTACGATTGTAAATTTTAGTACGATGTCCAGTTTCAGCGTGTGTCTTGGATTCTGTTAATCGTGGATTTGATTTTAGCTTCTGCGAGTCCATATAATCGAAGAAATACTTTTTGCGAAATCAGAATAAAAATTCTTGATCAAAGAATCTTACAATATGTTATTTTTAATAAAATTCGGGCTGCCTACTAGAAGATTGTAATAATAATAAATTACTATTCCAGTTGCGTTCTGTTTAGAGAAAATGGGCTGCACAATTCACTCTCGTACAAAATTTTAAATAGATCGGATTAGAAAATACAATGGAATGAAAAGAAGAAAATAATTACTTTTTGGCACAAAATATTTTGATAAATCTGTTAAAGACAGGGCCGGCGTTAGAGCCCATGCAGCCTGTGCGGCTGAAGCGGACGGCAAAATTTTTAGAATTTAGGTAGGCATTTAGCGGCGTAATTTAGAAGCCACGGTTAGGGCACCGGACGCGGCAAAATGTCTAGCGCCGTCCCTAATTAAATGTTATTCGATGAAGTAATGCTAGTAACTAAAACGATTCGTAAATGAAAAATAAACGGAGAGAATTTAACAATAGTGCGAGAGTAAAACTGAACTGAGTTAAAACATACGGAGATTTTTTTTCATCACTTTCACAGTAATCGTATTTGCTCAAAATTTGTAAACTTGAGGACTGAACTAGATCTGTGTTTATTTACAGCAGATGCAGCACAAGAGTATATATTTTCGTAATACCTGATATGTGGCCATTAAGTAAACTTTTGAGGTTCGATACTCTTTAAATGAAGAAATTGGCTGTTGTTATGAAAAACAGTCCATGACGCGTTTGCTTTTATTTTGCCTGAACATGATAAAGCCCACGAAAGCTATCTATCTGAAAAACTTTCCAAAGGAATGTGGGTCATATCATTCTTAGCAGATAAGCTTCGAAAATATAAAAATAACAAGTTCATTTTCCTGGAATCGAACGTATGTTAAATAACCAGTGTATGTGATCCGAAGGCTCTATAAAGCAACTGTTTCTGGTATTTAAGCATTTAATGTAATCTTTTGGAACATTATGACTGAGTATCGTAGAGTAGAAGTCATTTAATGAGTACACGGTAGCGATTTTGGAGACCTGACGTTTTTTTTTTTTAAATGCTAAAGTATCGTAAGTCAGCCAACATTATGAACATATCAAAAGGAAACATATTTTAGCAATTCAAAATACAAATTGAAAAAAAGGATTTATATGTTACATTATCTATATTATATGGTTCATTATTGTTGTTCTTCTCATGTGTATAACGATCTGAATTCGGCATCGCGTACAGCCTCGGCATAGCGCACGTTGAACAGTATCAGCCATTATGTTTTCACTTAAAAAAAATTTAGAGAATTGCACCAGCACACGGCATCACGCACAACCTCAAAGTTGCGCATCGGCAAGCAAGGTGACATGTAACTTCTTATGTTAAATCTTTTCTGTACTTCTACTGTTTCGTCTACTCCAGCAGAAAGCGAGAATGTAGTTTAAGAGAAAAGGTTTGCAACATCAACCTGTCGTGGTTAAACTGTTCTAGTACTGTCTACGTGTAGCATCGTTGCTATGAACTAATGAATATCTTATGATTTAAAATTGAATAAGCAGTAACGGAATAGCGAAGTCAGGTTGTTAAGCTTTAAATTTAAACTTTGATCTGTAGAGTCATTGTTATCTTTTCAGCCTGGAAGAAGCGGAAGTTAATTTTATTCATTGTTTTAGTTTCTGTACCTTTAAGCTGATATTCAAATGAATGCTTTAATTGCTTTACATTCTTCTTAAGAATTAGTGTTCTAGTATTAAAAGGTTAAAAACGGGTCGAGAATTCAGCTAACGTTATTTCACTATTATTTAAATTAAACTAGACCAAGTATTTATGATGAAGCGTACATTTTGTTTTCTCGCTAGCGTACCAGAACGAGATATGTGTTTCGAATCATAAGCCACTCATCAGTTTCAAATGAATGCCACTAAATGTTAATAAAATGCTAAACTATTAACTACGTTGCCACTAAAATGTTAATGCTTTTAACTATGAACTATTCTGAAAAGTCAATTCATTTGCTGTTATTTCTTTCTTTCAATGTAATTGCGTACTGGAGTACTGGAATTACCGAA
Source organism: Stegodyphus mimosarum (assembly GCA_000611955.2). Lineage (NCBI taxonomy): Eukaryota > Metazoa > Arthropoda > Arachnida > Araneae > Eresidae > Stegodyphus > Stegodyphus mimosarum. The sequence goes on along the minus strand of KK113587.1, from coordinate 862,024 downwards.
GCCATTTTTCTTATCACATAAGATTTTTTCATGTTAATATATTTCTTAACGTTCTAGTGCTCTGAATATTTTTATTATGCTCACAGTATTCTTACTAATATTTTCAGTACGCTTAGGCTTAAAATACTCCTAATAGAGTGTTCAGGAGAAAATGCTTGATGATAATAGAAGTTGCAATAACAATTTATTAAGTGTTTTAAGTCTATGAGTATTTATAAAGATTTTAATGTTACTGCAAACTGTAGTTATGGATGTTTAGTACAATTTAATAATGGCAATTTTTTTTCTTTCCAGATAGAAGATGCTATGTTGATGTTTGATAAACAAACGAACAGACATAGGGGTAAGTAAGAATTACATACCATTAACCCGCTTAGGTATATGTATTTTTCCGAAAGGCGACGAGATAGTGCAAATATCATTAACTCTGACCACGCCTGCCACATTCTTTGACTCGGCTGCGTCGATAATTTGTCTTTGCGATAAACGAAAATTCAATTCCTCCAATGAAATTCTGTATCGCCGATAGAGCAAGATGGTTCTATAATTAATCTTCCCGATGAATTAAATAATTAGGTGTAATAATTATCAACTGATCTCATCTTGCTTTCTTTTATAATCCTTAATTTGCCAGATGAAATTTAATTATTGGGGGTACGAAAGTAATATGAAAGCTATATACAATTTTATATATTTTGGAAAGGAAATTAAATGGAAATTTGTAAATAGATAAATCTGTAGTCAGTAAACTAAATTTTATTTATCTGAAAAATATATTTGTTAGTTATGTTTTTATTTTATTTGTTTCATTCTTCTAGAACAGAAACGATATCACCTCTTTCTTCGTGATACTGACGTTGAAGGTTACGTACTAGAATTCAAGAAATGTGGTAGTTAAAATTATATACAGTTTAAAAATTCTTTTCTAATAAATGAAACTATTTTCGCAATGAAAAAGATACGTTATCTTCTTGTTTCAAATCAGCTGACTTCATAATATTCTAATTATCGCTGTAACGCAGTTTTTCAAGTTTTTTTTTAATTTAATTTTTTTTTCATATAAAGATGGCATCCTCATGAAACTATAACACTACATTGCTAGGATAAAATTTCTGTTTATTTTGTGGTTCTTTACAAGTAACCACAAAAGAAAGCTACTAAAGAAAAATGGCTGGCAAGGCACTTATGAATTCTTTTAGTATTCTGTCACTGACGCTGATCGAGCCTGAGTCTAGAAAAAAGAAGATACCTGTAACTGTCACTAGTAAAACTCCATTCTTCTGTATGCTGCTTTAATGAGGACAGCCTAGGAGTAAGATAGCTGCACTTCCCTGCAAGTTAAAATGGAGAGTTAAGTGACTATTGCAAATTAAAATTTGAATTTTTATTTACTTTTTTATATCCCGTACAATAGACCTTTTGAGCTATCTAAATTTCGATTTTTACTTTCAAGACTTCTTCAATATTCCCCCTACACATTTTTAGATAGAAATTAATTTTTGCTCTTCTTGAACTGAATTATGTATATATATATACATGTATATGTTTATACATGTATGTGTGTTTGATGAGTTCTACTTCAAGGTATGGTATTTAAGTCTTTTAATTATCCTCAGCACTTTGAACATCGTAAGCTCTGATGCATGAGACCGTCACATGTGCAAGCCAACTTTATTATCTTGTAAAATATCTTCGAAAAGGGCACTTAATTGAAATAAATGAGTTATTATGAAAATAATTAATTTAATTATTGTGTTCCCTATGTAGAATTATTATTTATAAAAAAATATAACTATGGGTTAAAGGATCAATGAAATATTTTTTTTCTGCATCTTCGGGATACTTTTTTTTATGCAGAGGGAAAGTGGATCATGTTTTCCCAGCAATACTTAAGTGTTAAAGCCTTATTTGAAGGCCTGAAACGTCACTTAACTAGCTGTCTAGACAGTGGACTTCTTAGTGTTTTTCCTTGTGAAAAATGTAGCCGTTTAATAACAGATAAGCGTAAAAAAATTCCTTAATAACCGATCCGTCTCATTCAGTGGTTCCATAATCTCATTATCCTAATACTTCCAAAGTTGAGTACGGAATAAAAACGAGATTTGGAGAATCTAATTTAACGTCATACACAGGCTATACAGTGAAGTATGCGTATTATAGGAAGATCGATCTTTTCTCTCCCTCCCATCTGATTCCCCTCAGCCTCCCCTTTTGCTAATCGCTCATCTTCGAACTCTAACCTATCGCAAAACATCATGAGCAGCACTAGACTTAGGGTACCCAGCCAATCAGCGCGCTCCGTTGGACAGGGATGGAAAATGCATAATACCCCGATGAATATTAACGTTAATTTCGAGGCCGGATAGTCACTTTTGTACTTCCACGTGTCCCGGACTTTGCCGGATACGCTTTAATTAACGTTAACGATGTTTCTGTTCTGAACCGTTCGGGCGTATTCTTGTATCTGCCCCGCAGACGAGGGAGATCGTTTGGTGTTGCTGGTGCTGCAGCTGATGATGATGGTAATGGGGTTCTCTGCGAGGTAAAGGTGGTGGTGGTGGTGGTGGTGCCGAGAGACGAGTGCGAGGTATGCTGGGTAGGTGTATCTAGAAATGTGTGTGTGGGGGGGGGAGGTGAGTGAATGTAGAAATACAGGAAAGAGAGATTTTAAAGAAAAGTATCGTTTTTACTTCATGTGTTTTCTTCCATTACTCGATACATTTTCTTGAAGAGACTCTGGTTGTCTTTTGGGGGGTTAGTCTCAAACTAAAGATGTGATATATTAAAACAATTTTCGCTTAATTATTTAAAATTGGAACTTCATGAGAAAAGCTCTTTTTCATGTGCATGCAAATGGGAAAAAATGCTTCTTAATTATTCTTTCAACTGCATCTTTTTTTCAATTGTTTAATAATTTTAACTTTTTTGTATCCAAATTGGCATGCCCTTTTACTTTCAGTGTCAAGTAGGAATTGCGGGGTGGGTATTAGCCAAAACGGCACAATTTGTTGAGAAATGTTAAATTTTTTAAAATTTAATTGCCATTATTAATAATAAAATTTCATGCTGTATAAATTCTACATATATAACCTAAAAAATTTATAAAAGTATTTGCACAGTTTGCAATTACATTTACAGAGTTGTTAATTACACTAGCCGCTTATGCGGCCAGCCGTCTAAAATACTTATCATAAAAAAGAGCAAAAATATGTAATGATTTTAATGAGTCTTATTTTTTAAAAATATTTAATCTATCTAATTAGACATCTAATGACTTAAGTGCATTTTTGTTTAAATCAGTCAGATTAAAAGAAGGGAAAATATTTTTAAGAACTGTGTTTTTTGTTTTTGAATCGCTTGGTTTTTTGTAATAAATGTCAAATACTAAATGTCAGGCAGATCAAATTTGAAAGTTAAAAATCTTGCGCTTTTCAAGAAAGACAATACGCTGGCGCATATTTTATGGAAGGTAAAAGTATTTTATTTTAGGTAGTGGCAACACATTGCTTTTGAATAGTTTAATTTTTTTAATAAAACTGAAAAACTAGTGTCTTATATTTTGCGGAATAGCAGTAGTCTCACGCGTTGTCGATAAAAAATGTTTTGTTTCGAACAGTGTTGCCACTGCTCGCTTTCAAATCGCCTGAAATTATTATTCAAAAACTCATTAAATTCGTACAAAATATGAAATAAATCTAAAACAAACTCGAAATTCAAAATTGTGGCTTCGAAGTGCACGTGTTGGGGTGGAATACTACGTGTGTTCAAATTTTGGTGATTCGAGGACCTGCCGTTTTTCCGCAATGCAAGGAACATACAGACATGGATACAAGCAGATTCTTCCTTATTTAATAATAAAGATTTTCACTAATATTTACGTTAATTACATTATTCACTAATATTTACGTATATTAAAAATAGAAGAAAATTGTTGTTGTTGTCACTGTTGCGTAAGTGATTATGTTATGTATTCATATAATTCTTGGAGTGTTTTCACTCAGGATAGATAAAGTTGGGCCAACCGTTCTATCATTAGATGGCCAAAGATTTGACGCAACGAGAGAAGCATTTCTTTTTTCCCTGATCTTTCGTGGGCCGTTTCACTAGTACAGTACCATTAGCAAGAATAAATTTGCTTCATTCATAGTTCGTTGCAATCAAAAGGAGCCTGAAGGAATTAAAAGCATTGCTCTGTTATGCCCCTATACTGCAACAGTTAGCACATCGATCTGGTAATCCAAAGCTCTTGAGTTCAGTTCGGATGACGTTTCCTCGTTCTTCGTAGCAAAGCTAAAAGCAGTATCAAGAAATGAAATAATGATAATTATCTTTATTTATCTTGATTGTTGACTTATATTTTAATGTTTTGGGCTAATTCTAGAAATATATGATGGTGGAACACAGCGTCTTTTGTATATCGAGATCTGGCGCCTATTCTTGTCGACTGCTTCCTCTAATATGGCCAGTTAAGAAAGAGTAGCGGAACTAGTGGATGGTTTAGTGATAATATCTCGAAGTACACGACTTCCTTCCAGTCCTACTACACAGAGAGCATAACTTGTTTAGGTGCAAGTCATGCTTTGGGATTATCTTCGCTGGCTCACTCCACTTTGACTATGATCTTTTCCGGCTTATTTGTTCTGCAGAACGCACTACTCGTAGGTAGTGATGAGCTGCTTGAAGAAAACCTCATTCTCACTGCGTTTAAATAACGAACTGAAAATGAAAAACATTTTGCATTTATTACAGACGAGAGGATTCCTAAATTTTCTCGCATTCGAATCCTGAAAATCCTTAATTCTCTTGAATTTTTCATATAAAAAAATTTAAGAAGGAAAAAAAGAAAAACATTTCTTAAATATTAGTATATTTTAATTAAAGGAAAATTTTTAAACTGCGTTTGATAGAAAACAAATTTAGGAATGTATTTTTTAAAAAATAATACTGCATATATTGGAAGATACAAATAAAATTTAGTAAAAGAAGTACATAAGTAAAACTTTTGAATTTCGAGTTTCATTTCCTTAATAGAATTTAACAAAATTTGTTTAAATTAGTGTGACAAAATTATTTCAGTTTCACTATTGCGCGTTCAGTGATATTGAAAAATTGCGTTCTTTTTTAACAAATGTTTCTATTGGATGTCAATAAAACTAGCTAGTTTTCAATTAAAACCTTTTATGGGTTATTAGATTTACGTTCAAAAGACTCGAAAGATGAAAAGAAGTCCTAAGATTTGAATTTCCGAAGCTCGAAAATTTTTCAAGACTCACTGGATTTGAAATTTTGAGGGTCCTGTCCATAGTTATTTTCTTTCAGTTGATGCGGCTCACAAGTATCGAGCTTTTTAACAGACTGTACATTCGAAAATGTCTTGTAATCATAATGGTAGTAAGTTTTAGTGTCTCGCCAATCATTAATAATTATCATAGCCTTGATTTTATTCACGTTTTTGATGACAGACTATCAAGAGTAAAACGCATGTGTGATATCAAAATTTTCCTTTTTGTATCTACAGAACTACTTACTGCACTTTTAATCACCTGTAATATACAGCAGTATTCAAACTTTGGGTCCCGACCTCATGTGGGGTCGCGAAAATTCACAGTGAGGTCAAAATGGAATAAAAATCATAAATAAATAACTAAAGATCGACGCTCTGGGTGGATTGACGAATTTTTTTTTGTGTGTGGGGGGGGGGAGTTATTTGTATTTTTATAGGGTCGAGCTGCTATAAAGTTTGAATACTATTGATCTATAATATCAGCCACATGCGTAACGTAATTATTTGTACAAATCTGCAAAACTTTCTTTCCTTTTCAGTTGTAAAAATGCCTAATAAGATTAAATATTCTTCATTTTCTGACGTGTAAAGTTTTAGAATGTTCGCATGGAGTTAGTGACGATTCTGCAACCAAACAACAAAATGATAGGAATGTACGGTACAATTCTAAAATGCAGTTTATCTCTATGCGTTTAAAAATAAGCCAACTTTAGAAAAACGCAGAGCACTGCTGTTAACAAACATCCTTCCATTTGCTTTTTGGTTGAAAATTTATCTCTTTGATATATCTTAGACAATTGTTTCTGAAACCATCTTCCTAATTTGTTTCTCCTATATTCCTGGGAGCAATGAGTTTGACATATGATCGCTTGGAGATCCTGAACTTGAGTTAGGGGGAGATGACTTTCTTTAATTGGAATCTATTCTTGGGGTCTTATTATGTGGCATCCGTGACATTCCTGGGAGACGATTACTTTTCCCTTTAGATTTTCAGTTGAGCTCAGAAGACATGGCATTTGCCATGTGTCGCCGCTGATCACGCGAGCTCGTGTGCACCCTACCTTGACTGTCACGCTTCCATTTCAAGCATAGTCTGACAAGCATCCATCGTTTGTTTCCGTCTTCGTTCTCGGAAGTGCATTCAGCGCAACAGGGGTGGGTCTTTTCGTTTTCTTACTTTTTCTTATTTATTCAGTTTCTATAGGCTTCTTTTAGCTGTTTTTCACAAGGTCTTATTTTGCCTGTTTTACACTGGGTGATTCATACGCACCCTGTGTTCATTTTATGAGTATTTAGAGTGTAACAAATACTTTAGCGGAAGTACTTGGATGGAAGTGTCTAAAATTTCAAGGGAAGTGTGCAGCTATTTTTGATTTTAATTTAACTGGCTTTAAAAAAATTTGCAAATGCTTTGGATTTCCTTACTAGCTTTATTTTCCTCTCTTTCCCCTGTTTCTCTCTACTCTTCAAAGCAGTATCAGTATGCAATATTCGGTTCTTCAAATATTTCTCTCTTGTTTGCATAAGGGAAGGAATGCCTTCGTGAAGGACCTCTCTAAGAGAAACTGGCTCATATGCAGGTTACACGTGGGGAAAACCACAAAAACGCACATGTAACCAGCCCATTTTCCGGGATTCGAATCCCATGCCGAACTCCCGTATTAAGTGGATTTTACAGCACGGCTTCATTTTGGGATATTTCTCTCGATGACATTTAAATTCCAAAACATAGTGTACTCATGTGCATTGAATGAGACTTCACTTATTTTTTTAATAAAGCTTTATATCAATAATAAATTAATTATCAATTTTATCTATACATTTTTGTTATCAATGCGATTTTGATTATGTTGATCCATTGTTGGTGCATAATCAGCTATCGACCGCTTAATCATAATCGACCCTTTTAAGCTACCAGAACGGTATAGTGTTTAGAGGAGCCTACTCTGGTACCGAAGGGCCCGGGCTCGAACCCCGAGAAGGCATCTATGTTTGTAAATGTATAGTGTCTTTGGGTCATGGGGGCACTGTAAATAAGCGGCGAGCTGAAAGTCATTTCGAGAGGTTAGAGGTAGGGGACCTTCGGATCCCCCCCTCCCCCCCGGAGGACAAAGAATACATGTAGTTGCATTTTTTTAAATACATTTGTAAATTTTATCTCCATCAAAATTGGGAACGGAAATGAGAGAAATTGTACTGTCGCCTGAATAGTGATCAAGGCCTTTTGCAAACGACAGGAGCAATTGCTCTGGACTTGTTCTGATGCTACTGTCAGACATATGAGATGAGTCACAAGAGCACATAACAGACCCTTTTAAAATTTTATCGACCAGGAGGGGGCTCATAGCGACGTTAGTGGAAACCCCTGAACTAGCAGTATGATAGGAAACCTATCACGTGATAGTGCGTTAAGCTGAAGATCCCTATATGGAAACAAAGGAGAAAAAGGATGTGGGATGAGGTCATTCTCTCGAAGTCAAAAGATTTTGGAAACCTTGAAAGAGCCAGAATGTGGTGAAGCATTATTGAGAAATTTTCAAACTGAAAACACTGATGGTATCAAAAATGTGTCAGACAACGATGAAAATGCCAATGATAATGTCAAAAATGTATTTGTTTATGTTGTCAGAAATTGCTGCGATAAATTAAAAATAGAACCTCTTTTACATACTGGATTTCATACTGCATGTGTCCTTTGAGATATGAAAATGCTTTTTTGAACCAAGTTAACCTTCCTGTATTTAAAGCCTAGACATTATTATTTTTATTTAGTAGCTGCACTCTTCTTCCTATCTCCTAGATGGCGCCACCACATATGCGATTGATGATCTGCTAACATGTTATTACTTTTCGCGAAATTCACGCATGTAAGAATTGCTGATAGAATTACTCTATATCTGTGTTTGCTGTCGTAGAAATATGTGTCTACTAAAAAATAAATATACCGTAGATATGAAATTTGAATCAATCATTGTTTCTAGAAAGTGATCTATAGTTTAATTGAGAACTTCTAAAAATTTTTTGGAATTATATCATCTTTTCAAAAATGTAGATATGTAGGTATGTCAACTTTCAGTGTACTTAGAAAATAAATAACAGCTGAATTTAATGTCACAACTGCGGGATTTCCCAAGCACATTATGAGTAATTTAACTGTAATTTTTAAAGGAGATTAATTTTATGGTTTGTCTTGTATACTGCAATATTTTTTGTCACTTCGCCAAAGATTACGAGTGATAACTTATTTGTTATTTCAGAATAGTCTAAAAGATGTAATAAGAATTTGGAACCAAAGAATTAGAAAATAATGAATAAGAACAATTTGATGCAGAGATCCTGAGCGCAAAGGCATTGAATTACAGAATCACATAGCAGTCCAAAAATAAAAAATAAGAGAAATTTTAAAAGAATTTGAAATAAGTTTGATGTGTTTTACTGTAATCATTTCAAATTAGATCACTTTTATTAAATTTGCATTTGCAATTGGTATTATCATTTATACTAAAAATAAGTAAACAAATTATTGAGTGCAAAATATGGAAACAAAAATACTTCATAGAAAAGACTCTAAATAAATGTGTTTGCGAAAGAAAATACTACCGGACCACTAAACTCGCTTTTGCTCTCTGGAGTCGTTTACAAAAGAACATAGCAAACTACATCATTTCCGCTACGTCGATTCTGACGTCATTTCACGAGAGCAAACGAACTTCCCGTCATGCTAGCTCACAGATTAATCTTTATTTACGGCAACGGTTTACTACCCCCCTTTTTTTTATCTTATTTCTCCGAGCGCAATTCTGCTTTACTTTTGATTTAACGTTTGGGGACGAAAACTCTTTCAGAAATGTTTAGAAGACGAAGGAGAAGAAAAAGAGCTCTTGAAGCTGGTAGAAGAACACGGAAGTAAATAAACGAAAATAAGTGAAAAAAATTATTCTTTCTACAAAATAAAAAAAAAGATAGAAAGAAGAAGAAGACAGAAGGTCGCTTTCTATTTATTAGGAAATCATTTGCAAACATAAACATTTTACTTCACTTATCTACTGTCCGCCTGAACAGTTTTTTACGGCTGGGCTTCCTGAAAGTTTATTCCCTCAGCATCTACGATAGGGTTTGTGCAGAAATTGAGAACTGACGAAACACAGTTCTCTTCTAAGTTTCTGTTGGATAGAATGCCTTCCGTTGTACTCTTGATCGGTTATTCATGATTCATTTAAAATTATGCAGCAACATGCTGAATAATGGTACAGTATTTCATATGCATTGCTTTTCAAGAAGAATAGTTAAGTTTAACGCTTATAGTTAAATGTGACTAAAAAGTCATTTTTTTGTATGTGTTTCATTCTGGAAACAACTGCTACTATACGCTCGCTATTCAATTGCTTTTATTTTTTAGTTTTGCTTTACTTATACGAACTTTTACATCCGGACTGCGAAGCTAGCTTTGGATTATGTATTTGGTTTTTGACAGAAAGGTTAGTTAAAATCAGTAACGGATTTATGAGGGAGAACTTCCTCGGCTACACTTTTGAGGTCGCTCATCTTAAGGTCACTTTTGAGGTCACTTATCGTAAGACACGGAGCATATTCACTATTTCTTAAAAATCAATTAATGGCTTGAGGATCCTGATGCAGCCTCTACGATTGCGACTAGCGTGAGCCTATCCGCTCCTGATTAAAATGCGAAGGTAGCTATCAATTTTTGAAATTTTTTATGGATAGAAACTGATTCAAGGTAATTTTTGAAGTTTTTTAGAGTGTTTTATATTTAAAAATTGTTCCAAGTTAGGAGGGTAAATGTTTTGCACAGTCTGTTACAGAACACAAAAATTAATATCTCTATCCGATGATTAAGCATCCATCTCTAGTTAGAAAGAGTAAAAATTTATTTATTGGACATATTCACAATTATGCTATTATAAAAATGATACTATTATAAATACAATACTTAAAGATCTTACTGTAAAAGTAAATTATGAATGCGTATTTCTTGCTTAGTATTCAGATCTAAAATCTGTAATTTTTATCAGATCTGGAAAGTTTGTAGTGATTTCAAAATGGAATTATTAAAGTTCCATCAATACTACAAATGAATAATGCAAATTCGCTTCGGGGTCGATTGCTGACATCCGAGTTAACTGACAACAGCAATTTCTGTCATTTTTTGCTCTTGTAAAATAATATGAAGCATTTTCTGTTGTTGAATTATTTACGAAGGTAGCCTTCCGGAGTTAGGTAGTTATTCCTCAAGTGCAATGATTGAATATCTTCTTGCTTTTCAATGAGATGTTTGTTTAGTTTGAGTAGGATGTTACCCTAAACGATTCCCTTTCAGTATTTTGTATGAAATGCAGTAACGTCTTGAAGATGGACTTTTCAAGAATTTCATGTGTCTGACCTTATGTTTGGAGTTACGTCAAGGATTTTTTATTAGCCACAGAAGATTCCATGCCTTTTGTGCAACCACGTATGTTCGTAATTCTTCTCAAAGTAAAAATACAAAACTACGAATTATTTGATATCATTATCTGTAATCATAAACTGTCGAAAATCTCCTTAATATACATTATAAACTATAAAGGAAGTGCTTGTATTTCAGTTTTGAATGGTTATCTAAAGCATCATGATTTACTAAGGTAAATACAGTTTTCTTTCCAACGTGCATGCAAAATGTTTTTAGTTATTTGTGGTAACTGGAAGTATTTTTGGAAATTTGAGGTACTTTCAAAAACCCGCCAAGAAATCACGTAGCTTAGAAATACGAAAAAAAACTTTTTCTTTTTAGATGGCAGTGTCATTAATGCGTTAAGTATATATAGATTGCCGTTCTGTAGTATGTACTAGTGGATATATATATATGAATGTATTTAAAAACTTTTCATATCTAGAGCTAGTAATACGTACACCATCTCCAGTGTCCTGTATTCTACGAGACTCTATTACTATAAGAACTGACAGGCAGATGATTCATCTTGCAATATGAAACAATAAACTTAATTTAGTAAGCATACTAAAGTATTCAAATGCGGTTGGATTTCCTTATGATTTTTGGTAACATTTTCTTTTCTTTAATTTTCGTTAATTATAGAATGATTAAATTTATGCTTATTGCAGTCATTAAATACCTACTTATCATTAATAAGATGTGTGCATATCATGGGAATTTACTGTTCATCAACTAATATATAATATTGTTACAAATGGGCACAAAACGTGTCCAATTTTTATGACACTTACAGGGTATCAGAAGCGGGCGCAGCCCGACCCACCTAAACAAGTTGATTTCACGGTCATAACAAGCCACACCAACATTTATAAGGTATTTTCTCCCTCATTCCAGCATGCCTTCGTGGTGTAACTGTAACACACTCGGTGCGTATTCGAGAGATCCAGGTTCGAACTTCGGCGAGGACATTGCATATTTTTCACATCTCTTCACAAAATAACTTGATGACTCTACAGTGGCACTCGAACTAAAAGTTGTTGGACAATAATTCGTCACTACCAGGAATTGGTCGATTGGGTCCACTAACCCTAGTCGCCCTTTAAAAGGGAGTGTATATAAAGTATTTTCTTCCCTTTTCCAGCATAAGTTGTGGTGTAACGGTAGCACACTCGACGCATAACTCGAGAGGTCCAGGTTCGAGTCCCGGCGAGGGAATTGTTCATGTTTCATGCCTCCGGCTTCAAAAAAAAAATCTAATGACTCTTCACATTGATATGACTCCTAGTTAGCAGTTAATTAATAGAATTAAATTTTTAGAAAGTTAGACATTGATTTTCGTCAACGTAGCAGGGGAGAGCGGTCAGCTTGCTCTAGTGTCCACGTTGTTCGAGAATCAGCTGTATGTTAGAATATATTTTGATATATGGCTCAAATTATGTATTTAATATATTTAAGCGGTTGATTTTAATGTTCACCTGCTATTCTGGGGCATTTAATATAAATTAAATTTTTGTTGATCCCTGGATTTCTGAGAATCGGGTGAAGAGATTCATTAGATAGTTTTAGTTCATAAAACAAATAAAACCATTTCTGTTTTGTGATTATTTAGTAATGCGCAGAAGTAATTGATGAAATGATATTTCCATTAACTTGAAATTTTCTTCTCGTTTCCAGTGAGTTAGAAATTTAATCAGCAACCCAGTAGATTTCGATCCGCTTCTCTTCATTTTTCTCCTTCTTTTCAATCATCATTTCTAACTTGGATCTCGAAAACATGATTGCGTTTCTATCCTAAAGTTTACAAAAAAAAAGGGACAAAATAATAATGTTTTGTTTCGGAAATAAAGCTAAAGTGATAGCATTAGATATATTTATATTGGAAAGTAAACAGAAAGAGGCGGAGAGCCGAAACCGATGTGATTACCATAGAAGCGCCTTTTTATGAGCATCGGGAATGAAGATAAACAGAATAAGTGCCAGGCAGAATGGCAACGGTTGTGAGACACACGACTATCATTTTCTCTTTGCGGCGATTTTTCCGAGAGATTAAAATGTCAAGCGGAGTCGAAAGTAAACTATCCTCCCTCCCTCTTACCCTACAGAGATGGAGTTTTAACGGATAAGGGGTTGTAGGTTAATTACCTGAAATCAGGATTTCAGACATTACTCTGCCGTTCCGAATAATATTTTTTGTATACAAGCTTATTTTCACTATCAACGAATTCCGTTCGTAGTTTAATGAAAATACAGTAAGAAATACTTTGGTTGCTGCCTACTTGAATTTCTAGCAAACCAAAGCGTAAAACGAAATAGCCTTACATTTAGCACTTAATAAGTAAGGAATATTGGAACATGTCACCAGGAATTAACTAGTTTTACTCTAATTCTTTAGTTTTCATGCTAAGCTGAATATTTGTAGCTAAAAATTAATATGAAAATTGGAGAAAGGAAATTGTATGATTTAATCGCAGGATTTTTGAATTACTACTTAGGAGCAGGTCCGTGTCTGATAATGAATTCTCATAAATTATTACTTACCAGTTTAGAAACAAATATTTGCTATTTTCAAAATTAATTAAAAGTCCATTCGGAAGTGGATTCAGAAAAGTAATTGATTGTGATACAGTTGTTGTCTGCTTCCTCAATACGAGCAACAACTTATCAAAACTGCTCTCATTCTTATTATGTCTCCCTTTTATTTTATGGGTTATTAGTCCCGTTATGGGTTTTATTGTTTCGGTCTTTAATTATTTTAAAATTTATTTTACCGTCTAGACTTATTTTGCGTTACGTACGTGTAAAATTTAAGAATTTATGTAATATATACATATATACAATAGCTTACTTATTTATCATATCTAGAATGTACATTTGCATTCGGAAGTCGTGGCTCTTCTAAAATGCTTGATTTTTATAAGTTTTATTTAACCTGGTTTCTCTTGAGTCAAATCTAAAATTAATATTTGATTTCTTTCACCAATCCTAATTTTTTAGACATACGTTTGTGATGACGATACGTATTCCACTCGCAATAAATTCAAATTTCGATATAATTTTTTTGAAGTATTGAATTTGTCTCATATATGTGTGCTTAATGGTCCAACTAGTCATTGAAGGATTTTCATTTTTATGCTAGTGGATAAATTATAAGGAAATGAAATTTTTCCGGAATTTCTAACGCTTTCTGAATTTTGCAGTTTTTTTTAAAGTTATCGTGCTGTTCTTAACAGCGATTTCAAATAAAAAAAATTAATCCCTCGCTGTTAGCAGCCTCTTGATTTTGATTGTCGATAAGTCTTGATTTTTAAATTTAACGGGAGTTTAAATGACTTAAATGTAAATTTATGCATTTTGTAGACTAAAAAAATACAAAGTAAAATATATGAATTTTAAAGTGCACAGTTTTAATTAAATGCATTACAGACTGAAAAATGAATTTTAGTTGTCACAATACTCCTTATTAATATGAGACCAAGGATAAAATCTTGGGCCGCTCTTGTATATAAACTGTTTCAAAATATTAACCGACATTCAGAGAACAACAGATATTCACTTCTCATAGAATTTCTCATCTTCAGTTTTGATTTAAAGCCCATCATTGTAACCTAGATTTTATTTTTAGTTCCATGTAATCAAAGATAGTAGAGACATTGATAAGCTATATTTTACCTTTTAGTGTACTTAATGAAAAACGTGGAACTTAAAAAGTTTTATATATTTTATTTAATGATCACTTTGTCAAGTGTCATTTGTCGTTCATTAGGCCATTTACGCTAACAAGGACTTCATGTCTATAATGTGTTTGTTTCCCTGTCGAACTTACGGTAAAATCTAGGTCATTATTATAAATTAATTTCGTTATCCCCTTACTACAGCTTAGCTTTTATTGAAAATTTTTGAATGAAGTTCATAATGCTTTGTTTTAAAGTATTCGTAGCTATAGTTTTTGCATAAATTTCTTGCGAATAAAATTGTGATCGCGTTGTAATTCTTCGCCTTGTGTATAAAAAATGCATATTTTATATCTTGCATTTATTATTTCCGATGCAGAGTAAATTTTAATGTCGAGCCCTGTAATACCAAACTGGAAGCAAAAAACAGAACTTTATTTTTATTTATTTTTTTCAGATTTTATGCGTGGTTTAATTTTTGTCGCTTACATCACCTAACTTCGTCTTAACTTATCGCAAAAAAAAAAAACCTGGAAAAAGATCTCGAAAATTATCTACCGTTCAAGCAAGCAGGCTAATAACTCGACCGTAGAGAACATTACCATTTTCTTCTGAAATCGCAACGAACTGTCTTAACTTGGATGCTTGCCTAAATGCTTTCCGTTCCGTTGTAATTTGTACACTGGAAGCACTTAGTTGTTGTGTGTAATTTATTCTCATTTTCTTAAGGACTTGTTTTGGTGTTCTAATAACGAGCCTCTCATTTTGCCCCTGCGTTTATCTGATGATCAGAGAAATTAGGTACGATGACTCTTTAGAGGGGGCTGTCTTTAGCTGCAGAAAATATTCCGTGCATATGTTTTAACCTTTTTCATTTTGACACTATCATTCAGAGGTTACGTAATTGTCATTCGCAGAATTTTAGTACTTTGCGTACATCTGAAGTGGTCATTTTATGCAAGTGCTGCGATTGCTTTATTAGTGCGCATTACGTTTATTGCTTGCAAATGGAAATGTACACTGTTTTTACTTCCTTGTACGAAGTAAAGGAAGTATTGTAATCCCCAAAAACGTCGAGTATCATATTTCAACGAAAATATCCGTTTTGACCGCTCTCGAATCTATTTAAACATGTTTTTTCGTGACATCTGTATGTACAGACAGAATAAAGCAGTCCTTTTTCCGAAAGGGATTGAAAAATGGATTTAAAATGGATTTCTTCGTGGCGTCTGTATGTACGTATGTATGTATCTCGCGTAACTCAACGGCTAGCCTCAGAGCGTTGAAATTTTTACATGGGACTGCAATAACATGCAGTTGTGCACCTCCCTTTTTAGCTGCAATCCGCTGTCCCAAACATATATAAATACATATATACCCCCTCTGTTACCCGGCTCGATGAGCTCAACTTTTTTATTCTTATATGTTGATAAATCGCGCATTTTTTGCTTTAAAGTTGATTGAATTATGTTGAACCATGATACATTGCTGCTGTCTCCATAATTTTACCAGTACCTGCTCCTATTAAGGTTTCTATGCCTTTAGTTAATCTGTATGGAATAGCTGTAGTATTGTCAACAAATTAAAAGTTAGAATAGAAGAGAAACACGCCAATGTGACACTCAAAATCGCTGAAACAACCTTGTATTTGGCGTACATATATTAAAACACTCAATTGATTTCGAAGGCAGCTACAGATCCCTCCTCATCAGGAGAACGAAATTTCTAGAAAGGGAAAGTAACCTCACTAACGGCTTTTTGTACCCTCGGGTAGTACCATGCGCGTAGAGGCAACGCCATCTATCGGCAAAAATAATAACCAAGAATTGTGTTCATAGAGTTTTAAAAGCGTTAGGAAGGACTGGATTAGACTTAAAATCATTCACTGAACATGCTAAATCTTTGTGAATATGAAAAGCCACAAGAAAATCCAATTCACCAACGAAAGAAGCTTTTTGGATAATTTTTGCAGATCCAAAGTCAAAATTATGATTAAATTTCCAACTATGATACGCTATTGAAGACTTGTTAATTTCGCTCTTTCGGACATAAGAATCGTGTTCCTTGATACGAAACTTTAACGCTGTTTTTGTTCGGCCAATATATCTCAAGCCACACTAACATGATATTCCCCAAGAGTTAAAGTCAGAAACGCAATCTTTTAGAGTCGAACCTGAATTTTATTGATAGGGGAGAAACTGACTGAAAATTGAATTTCTGGAGAATCCGTGCAACTTTTTAAAAGCTTAAAATAAGCAAAAATAAGGAGCAACTTAATTTAAAAGTTGTTTAAGTTCTAAGCCTAGCAAAATCGTCATTTGTTTACATTTGAAAACTCTTAGTAGGATAGTGAATTAAATCAGTTTCTGCACCTTCAGTGTCTTTTTGCCGAGTGGGACCAAAAGTAAACTTTTAGTTTCGCGCACCGAAAAATCGGCTTTCTTGTCCGCTGGTCGAATTGCTTGTTTTTGCGTAGAAACTCTTTTTTGTTTAAAACTAACTGCATATGGTGCTTTATGTTTTTCTGTGTTTTACAATTTTTGATGAAGATATTTTGAGTTTTATGTATTTTTGCCTTTCTGCAAAGTGAGAACTGAATTAAGAATGAGAAATACATCTAAAATGGAATTGGAGGAAATAAGTTTAAATAAAATGCAGCAAAAATGTGCATGATTGAATAAGCCGTACAAGGAAGTCATATGATGTCTAGGTCAGATTTTTTTTCTGTCTTTGCTTCTTTCACATGCCTAAGTAGCTATTCTGGGTAAACTGAATTTGCTTTGGCTTTGTTTGTTGATGCTCTAGCAGGAAGGTCAATAACACGTTGGAAAAGTTGTCAGTTTATTGAAAAAGCTAAAATTTTCTTGGAAAAGAATCACTTCAAAGTAAATTTTTAAACGAGGCAAAAAAGTAACTTTAATTTGGCATAGGTTTTGAATAAACGTTTCTCCATTGCGGTGGCAATCAGACATAATTTCCCCACCATAAGGATAAAAATAAGGAGCAAATAGTCATAGATCCATTTTATTCAGGAACTGAAAAAAAACTCTAAAATTCTACTACAGGGAACACGGATCTTGTGTTTGTAAAGAAGAAATAAAAAAAAATCTTAGAATGCTAATTAGTCATTGTTAGACATTTAATTACAATTTTGACTATGAGTCTACGAACACTTCACATAAAATTTCTTCATTTGATGAATTAGATTTCTTTGAAGTATTTAAAATTTACAACAATTTGTTTTGTTTAGTTAATGGGAATTATTCCTTAATAACGGTCCAGTTCTTCCCAGCGCCTTTGAAATTCGGATAATTTCCTCTATAAGGCAATAGGTGCCAAATAATTTTGTACAGAAGATATGTTCTCCAACGTAGCGTGTTGGCTAACTTTCTAAAATAAATTATGTTATTATAATCTTTCGTAACATTGTTCTTGTTTACAAAGTAAGTAGTGCCAATAAAAAGTTTCTAAAATGTGTCATTCTATTTTTTTCTTTCTTTATTAAAATAACTTAACTACAAAGATATATTCTTATGTTTAGAACAATTTTAACACAGTCAAAATGAGCTGAAGAATAAAGTACATTTTCTTATCGGGAATATCAGATTGGCACATATATCTTTCTAGAGAAAATTATTTGGTGCCTTTTATCCTATAACGGAAACAATCTTTGAAAAAATTCTAATATCTTAGCTTTTCCACGTTTCATTACTATTTTCCACCACAGATGGATTATGTTCCACCTCAGTTGCTTTGCTCATTGTGTCCATACAAAATAACGTCTTTCAACCCCTTTTGTAAAAACCTTTTTCAATTTTTGATGCAATTGCTTTTCATAAATATTTTTAGTGTTTCATTCTTCTTTCATGTAATATTTTTCAAAATTTATAAACTTAAAGTTATGTATTGTAATTAAAAATGTGAACAATTTAATTATTATTATTAAAAAAATAAATCTAGTGTTAACGATGGATTTGGGACAATACCTGTTAACTATTTGTAAAGACCTGATGTCCCCATTCATTCTCAACTGAACTAAAAAATCTGATGTGTACACCACATGGCTTCCTTGTACGGAATATTAAATTATACGCATTTTTTCTTGACACTCTGTCGCTAGGTTCACTTATAAGCATTATATCTCATTCATTTTATAACTCAGAATACTAAAAAAATTATATCATCTGAAGAACTATCTAATCGTTGCCACACATTCTATTCAAATACTATAATAAATCTAAAACGATGTATAAAAAAATTAAATAGACAAAAAAAATCTACTGTTCTCCTAAGTTTCAAATGCAAGCAAATATGGCTGCCATGGAAAAAGGATTATAGGCTTAGCCCTACATAAACAACTTTTAAATTTTTGATAATTCTACAAATCTTGCATGCATATTTACTAAAGGCATAAAAACCTTACTGGAAGATAAGAACAACATAATTCGATCATTTGTAAAGCAAAAAATGCACAGTTTACCAAATTATAAAAATAAAAAACTGAGCTGAGTAACAGAGCGGATATAATATATATATACTTTTGGTGAGTCAAAAATAGGAGGTCCAAAGTAGGAGGAGCACATCTACGTATTATAGCAATCATATACATAAAACTTCAGTGCTCTGAGGCTACTCGTTTTTGAGTTATGCGAGATACATCCATACGTACATACATACGTGCGTACGTACACGGACGCTACGAAAAATCTCTTCAGAATCCATTTTAAATCAGTTTTATAATTTTTTGGGGGGAAAAAAAGTTCTTTATTCTGTCCTTACGCTCAGATATCACGCAAAAACATCGTTAAACTGCAGCCAAATGGCGACAGCGGTCAAAATCGATATTTTTGTTGAAATATGATACTCGAAATTTTTTGCGATTACAATACTTCGTTTTTACTTCGTACAAGGAAGGAAAAAAGAGGAACCAATGTCTGATCGGCTGCGAAAATTATAGGCTTCATCTGAGATGCGATTCCAATTCGGGTAAAGAAAAAAAAAATTTGTAGGTGCAAAACTTGGTGAACAAGGGGAGTTGTGAATTGTGACACTTTTCTTTGTCAGAAACTACAGATTAAAATAAAACCGTGTTACGGCACATTTGGAGCAGATTCGGTTGAGTTTTTTAAGGCTTGATGCACTGAATTTTCTGCAAAAAATCTATCAAGTACGCCTTTGTTAAATATGGAGTTCCTTGGGAATAAATTCCTCACAAATAATCCTTTTCTAATCTCCCCCCCCCCAAAAAAAAATCAGCAGCATTTTCTTTGTTCAAGATTTCTAAAATCGAAGTTCCTGAGCCATGGCAAACCTCTCCAAATCAAGCAGATTATTAGTGCTCTGACTGACCCGGTCCGAACTAATATAGTGGCAGTAACCGGTGACTGAGATGGCATTTAACGCGTTAACTGCATGGAAAATTTTGTTCATGAACAAATTATATTTTAAGAAAAGTAAGTTGAGATATCATAGTGTAAGGTTCATCCTAATTTTATTAACAGTTATTTTAAGTTTAGGCATCTTTCCTGTCTTTCTAGTGTCAGCTTACAATTTCGTACCAGAATGTAATTTCAGAAACGCGGTTAATGCAAATGAGTAAAGAATAGTATTTAAGTCGATGTTTCACCGACTTTGAGAGAGAGCCTGAGCGCGCGTTTGCCTTTCGGCTACGTCTCTCTAAGCTATTGCTACGCTCGACCGTACTTTAGGCTGTTGTTTGGCTTCACCGACTTAAT
The DNA here is from genome assembly GCA_000611955.2 of Stegodyphus mimosarum. NCBI lineage: Eukaryota > Metazoa > Arthropoda > Arachnida > Araneae > Eresidae > Stegodyphus > Stegodyphus mimosarum. The sequence goes on along the minus strand of KK113587.1, from coordinate 841,885 downwards.
TAAGATTTAGGGGCCAACTACTTAGAATATTGATAGCTTCGGCTACATCTTTCAGGTAGCTTTAGTTAAGCTAAGTTCTTTAGTTAAGCTTAATTAAATTTAATTTCCTATTAATTCAAGTTCGAGCCCAAGTGAAGGCTTTGCTGTACACACCGAGTTAGGAGTTGATTGTATTATATTTATTCTGAGAAATAAAGGGTAGTTAACCCTTCGTCAGTCTTACGTCTCTATTCACTGAAGCGATTATTCGCTTATTAGTGTTTGTGGGGTTCAAAGATTGGACACTGAATTAAATGAGTAAAACCCACAATAGTAATAAATGCTGTCAATTATCATTTGGCAAGTGTGCTGGAGTTTGTTAAAAAATTTTGCAAACGCTTTGTGTTCTTTGGTTATTTCGTTCTATCGTTTGGGCAAAGCGGATTGGTTACTTAGTAGCGTGGAATGATTTTAGTTTTCCGTATATGTAAAGTAAGGGTGAGGTAAATTTCTGAATGCAAAAACCATCTTCCAGAGAAGACATTCTGGCAATTTTAACCGAGAACAAAAAATCGCTTTAAAGACTCGTTTTAGAATGATATATAGATTTTTCACATTTAATAACTGCGCGTTTCAAGCCCATTGCGCGTTTTAAAAGCACATTATCTTATTTTAAATGTTCGTCAAGTTACTGAAAAATCTGTGGCTTGCCTTAGGAATATAAAATTATCAATAACGTCTTTCATTTCCAAATTCTGCTGACTTTGCGTATTCTTTTCTTTTCGAATTGGAGGGAGTTTATCGATCCAATTATTTTTATATCTTTCATTCAGATAGATTTCCTTCCTATTCATTTTTTTGTTCATTTTCAGTGTTAGCTGCATGTCGTAATTTTTCTAGATACACTTTTTCTTCCATTCTTCGGAACAAGTTTTTCTTACTTTTTTCTTTCGAATGATTAGGTACTTTTATCCGATTATTGCGAATGGTTCTGTCATTCGAAGCTGAGCTTCTGGTAATTTTTGATTGAATTTTTCTTTCGGTGTTTACATGAAATTTATTATTTCATACGATTTTTATTTCTTCCTTTCATTTACAATGAGTGGGCTGTCGCTGGATCTGAAAGGTTTGTTATTTATTCAAGATATAAATTTATATGTCGTAAAAATACATCGTATATTTACTTGGCGTTGCTGTAAAGATGAATAAATTGAAAAGATGCTTTTTAACTGAGTTTAAGATGAGTAAGAAAATTATTGCGGAAGGAAACTACGGAATTATAAGAATACGGAATATCGTAATTTCAGCGCGATTTGTTGGGAGAAATATCAATGTAAAAGTACATTTTTAATATTTATATTTGTATTAGGAATAAAAGCATGAGTTATGTCAAGGAAAGCAACTCTGTTCTACTGTTTATTAAATCGCACATAAAGCTTATGCTAAGACGTGTTGCACAAAACAATGTTTATGCGAGAAAGATCAGTTTAAGCCTATTCTAGATCCAAAATCCTGTGTTATGTTTAATGCTTCAAAAAAGTTTTATTCACTGTTGTATAAACTTTTTATGCTAAGCATTCGTTTATTGTTTAAACAATTTCTTTTCCATAATAACACATTAGCTGATGTAAAGAATTTATTCATGATTTACTTTGAAAAAAAATCTGATGTGCACGCCACATGATTTTCTTATACGGAATATTAAATTATACGCATTTTTCATTTCATTTAAACTTATTGGATTAAATTAAATCGACTTTATCTATAGCATATAAACCACAATAGAATAAATGCACTCTTTAATAAAATTCACTATATTTGTTTACCGTAGCGACACTCTGGCGCTAGGTTCACTTAACACCGTTACATCTAATTCATTTTATAACTCATCAGAATGCACAAAAATTACGTATACCATCTGGACAATTACCTAATCGTTGCGACATGTTCTATTCAAATGCCATAATAAATCTAAAAAGATGTGTAAAAGAAATTACACACACACACGCAAAAGGGGGGAACAGTTTTTCACAGACGATTTAGTATTTCTTATTCAATTAATTAAGTTCACACTTCGCGCCAATGCAAACAAAAAAAAATACATGAAAGGTTAAAATGTCTATATTAAAAATTGCGAAGTAAATCTTAAACACTTATTTCCTCAAATAAATTTCAGAAGAGATTAAGCATGATTTAATTCCCAATAATAAAAGAAGGCGTTATTTTTGTTGTTGTGAAGCTTAGTTTCTATAGATTGGCAACAAATCCACTATTCTCCTAAGTTTCAAATGTAAGCAAATATGGCTGCCATGGAAAAAAATTATTATGCCTAGCCGCTCTTAAACAACTTTTAAATTGTTGGTAATTCTACAAATCTTTCATGCAGATATACTAAAGGCATAACAACCTTAAACGGAAGATGAGAACAACATAATTCCATTATTTTTAAAGCAAAAAATGCACATTTTACCAACTTATAAGATTAAAAAAACTGAGCTCTCTGAGCCGAGTAACAGAGTGGATATATATATATATATATATATACATATATTTATATACTTTTGGTGTGGCCGATTGCAACTGAAATAGGAGGTGCACATCTACATATTATAGCAGTCCTATACACGAAATTTAAATTCTCTGAGGCTACTCGTTTTTGCGTTATGCGAGATACATACATACATACGTACGTACATACGCACAGACGCCACAAAAAAATCTCTTCAAAATCCATTTTAAATCATTTTTATAACTTTTTTTGGGGAAAAAGAGTCCTTTATTCTGTTCTTACGTACGAATGTCACTCAAAAACATCGTTAAATTGCATTCGATAGCGGTCAAAATAGATATTTTCTTTGAAATATGATACGCGAAATTTTTCGGGATTACAATACGTCCTTATTACTTCGTACAAGGAAGTAAAAAGAAAAATCTGAAAGCTTTCAGTTTTTACATTACGCCCAAAGGGACTTTGTTAACATTTTGTGTGTTACCTTTATTTATTAAATATGTTCTTCGCACTCAAACTATAAAATTCAGTTCAACAGCAATATTGCAAAATAATTTTAAAATGAATATATCTTTAGAATTTCCGATACACAATCTCGCACGCTGGAGACAATTTTTTTTCCGTACAGTTTTCCATTGCTCGCTTTGAAATCGTTGAATTTGCTAATCAAAATTTGTTAAAATTTTACAAAATATGAAGTAGATAATAAAACAAATTCCAAATTTGAGCTTCCAGATGCACATATTCGTTTGGAAATGAACGTTATTCAAAACGTGATCGTTGTAGGTACCGTTGTTTATCACAATGCTAGAAACATACATGCAATACAATATAACATACATACATATAATACAAGGCGATAGTATTTAGTAACAATTTGAAAAGTGAACCGACATTTATAGTAAACCTACGCAAAATGCCAAAACGAAATTAATAGTTCTTCTGGGCAAATTGCCCCTTTGGACTAAAAAAATGTCCTTCGCCCCCCCCACCTTAATGGAAAAGTTCAAATGAAGCTTTTGTAAATTTTAGAACAGGAAGTTGAAAATACATTGATACTACTATTATGTATTAATGAAATTGTAATGTAAAAGTGTGCATGAGAATATTCGTGAAATTTAGAAATTTAGAGATCGAAAAAATTTTAAAAATTTTAGTTAAAGTTGAATCTTTATCATTGTATACTGTTTGACTGAGAAAATAACACATCATGAAGATGTGAACGTCGTACCGTGCAAAGTACATGTGTAAGCTATGTAATTTCTAGCTAATGACACAAACTGTGCATATGATACAAGCAGAAGGCCAGCAGGTGAAGCATCGACACGATTATGCGAAGTATGTGTCTCAGTTTTTGTTATTTCTGGAAAACAAGCAAGAAATCAATGCTAGTAAGACACTGTCGTATGCAAATTCGTCAAACGGATATGAGAAATTTCGTGGTGAATTTTTGTACTATCCGTTGGTCCTTGTACAGTACTGCGGATGAAACTTGATATATCGATCACATTTGAACGAAGGAATATGTAGCATCTTAGTTAGTTACGATCAAAGCTCAGGTACGGATATTGTCGCATCAGAAGTCATGCTCTAACGCATTTACAATTCATGACTAAGGAAAGTTTTGGGAACTTGGGCATGCAATTTGGCATGTACTGTAGCAACTCTTAAGCTGTTTCATACTGTAGCAACTCTTAAGCTGTTTAATAGATAAAAGTTAAAATAAAATGTACATCTAAGAATACAGTAAGACTGCTAATGAAAGTTTAAGTAGTCTGTTTTTTTAACAGATGGTAAATAAATTCATCCAGCTGGGGATTACAGAATTTTAATAACTCTTCATACTTAAGAAATTTTAGATGATTGTTTGAAAGTAAACGATGAATGGGTGGAATACGGAATTCACGGTGGATTAGTACGCTTTAAATGATTCAAGAAAAATCAGAGATGATTTTGAAAGATTTATTTTGATGCAAGAAACTGCCCAAGATTCTGTTACGTAAGTAAATAAATTGGTCGAATAATTGTTTTATGAAGAAACAATCTAATTTCCGAAGAAAGAGTTTTTTTCCAAACCAATTTTCTTCATTCAAGACACTGTTAAAAAAGTTATAATTATGCGTTTTTGCCTGAAAATAGGAATTATAAGATCATCTAAGTTTAGTGATTGCCAATAGTAATTCGCAAAGTATTTACGAGAATTTTATTTCAATATATTAATAGAACAGAAACTGAAATAGTAAAGGCGAAGAACTACAAAAACACGCATAAATTCAATTATTTTACTAAAATCGTTCAAGAGAATATTTCAGATGTAATCAAATTCATAAGTATTTTAGCAAAAGGTTTTACTGTTTCATTTCCTTCTACACTTGAGTTTAAAATTCTGCTTAAATGGTAGAATTAAACATCTTTCGATGCTTGAGTAAACTTACTTATCATTTAACACTGTAAAACTTCATTTCTGGCTATGGCACCAAGACAACGAAAAACAAGGAAGTAAAAGAAAATTAGTCAATTTGAATCTAATCTACCTTTGGCAAAATGTTTTAATGTAGTTCACATTTTCTACTTTTACATGATTTTATATTTGATTTCAATATCTTGATTTCATGCATGTATTCATTTCACCATTGCGTTCATTAAATTTTTTCTCTTTAATAATTATTATTAATAATTATACACTTGCTTTATCAAAATAGAATAGATCTGACTTATGTTTGGCGCATTGCAATCATTTAAGTTTTGCGCCAGTAATTTTACTAGCCTACCTATCTACCATCCTATGTCACATTAAAGATGAGTAGAACGCAAACTACTCTGTCACTATATAATGAACGATACTTATTCATAATGAAGACAGTTAAACTAAATTAATCTGATACGTATTCCGGCCCACCAGCGGCCAAGCGTTAAAGTCCGCTGAGCACGGGTAGTCGGTCCGAGGGCGAACGGGCTGATTGCACGGGCGCTTTCATGCTTTCACCATGTGCAACGTGTTTACGAGCCAGTTTCCCTTAGAAAGTCCTTCACAGAGGCATCCCTTCCCTTAGGCAGATAGCCCTGGTTGCTTTGCCATAATCACATACAACGCCATCTGATAAGTATCCTACAAGACTTCGCAGATAATTTGTAAAGAGAGAAAATGGGAAAAAGAGAAAAATATTTTTGGATTTCTCCTACATTTATATTAGGTGATATATTTTTATAAAGTAACGGGTGAGAAGAAGATAGCGAAACTAATCTTTCTGTAGATTTTTGCAAAAGGTAAGATTCCAGAAAAAATTCCTTTTGAATGCTAATGTTGGAAATCCAAATAATTTTCTAAATAGTCCAAATATTTTCTGAAGCTGAATATTCTAAGTTGGTTGAAACTTGCCTTGAAATGCAACATTGCCATTGTTTGAAATTTATAAACCAGAACTGTTTGCAATACCAAAGCCCATAAATAAAACGTTTTTAAAAGTATATCTGCAGTGCAAATTTATAATGCACGTACGTAAGTTGTAACATCCTACGTTTTTTGACGAGACGTTTTCTGTAACTTATCCTTTACTCGTGGTTACTTTAATATTTACAAAATAAACAAATATTTTATTCTAAAGATGAAATTTCTTTTCATGTGGTTTTGTGAAGTTGAATTATTAACAGTTGTTATAAGTTACCACCGTTCTATTCTTCTTGTGTTTCATGTGCAGAAATGTTTACTGCAAAAGATATTATACAAAAACTTTAGCGAGAAAAATGTGCATTGCAAGCAAACAAAAAGAAGGTTTTAACTATAATTATTTACGATTTGGATGACTAATTGAGTTTCAACCATTCCATATCACTATTTACGCAAGATTTGGTATTAGTATGAGACTGTTCTAAAATGTTTAGTTCATATTTGGTAGCTTAGTGAGGAAATCGTGTACATTTTTTCTAGGAGAGAAATATCTTAAAGGATTTGTTTAACATTATCATTCCAGAAGATATAAATCTGTTATAATTTGTTTCAACTTCTATAATGTTAGTTTAATATTTTATTATGATTCTATCTAAATTTCCCAATGCTTAGATCAACGATAACTTACCCATATAGGTATTTCAGCACTTACCAAAGAGCCATTGTGAAGTAAACTGCCAGTATGAAGTAACCTAAAGTTACATCTTTATCTGCCAACAAGACATTAGACAAGCTTTCAAGCTTAAAATAATCTCGGAAGCTTATTTTCAGCTTGGAAGTTTTCAAAGATAGTATGAAAATGTACCTCTTAAAACATTTAGAAATATTTTAAATGGTCCCGATGTATATATTCTGCTCTTTATCTGAAGAATAGATTGTATTTCCACATTCCATAATTTGTCTTCTTTAAGTAATTCGTGATTTTGACCCCGTCGATCTGCTTAAACTGTTCCATTTACTGCCGGGGTTAGGTTACCACCTACTGGGTTGTAGCGCAACATCAGTTCCCGTTTTTCTTTTTGGAGAGATGTCGTTGTCATACGAGTGCAATGCGTAAATTTCAGATTTAACCTTTTGGAATTTGATCGCAGTCCTCATCTTATTTACAGCTATATTATCTCTTTCTTTATAACCTCAAGCGAGCTGAAATGAGGGACTGTATTTTAAAAACTTTAGTTTCCCAGGCAGCGCATAACAGAAAACCTGAGATGGGAATCAGGTATTAGTTTTACTAAGAGATTTCGAAGAATTGGGAAAATTAGTTCTTGATTTGTCTAGGTTTCCCCCCTATTGAGTGTAATTTGCAATTAGAGAGTTATTTATTATTCTGTGAGGCATTTTTAAAACATACAACAAATAAAATACTCATTCAATACCAAATTTTATTACCCTGAACTCGAGGAAAATTCATCAAGTTTCTTTTTTCATATTTAATAAAACTCAACACAATTACACTCATGTCCATAAGTTAAGGATAATTCGGAGTCACGCGGAAATCGAACTCTAAAATAAATATATCACCTGTAAAATCACTACACACATCTTCAAGAATCATATGCAAATTTCAGGAAGTAACCAGATGACACCGATGGTGCGTCACAATGACGAGAGTGTAAGAGAGTGATATATAAGGAATACACGCAAAGAAGTAAAATTGTTCGCAGGCGCTTTATAAGCATTTCAGTGCAATAACCGAATAGTTATGACACAAAGGACGCATTTGGATGATTTTTTACGTGGTAGGATTATCGGTCGTCTGGAATGTGGGCGTACTCAACTGGAAGTATCAGACGAACTTGGAATTGCCCAGAGTGTCATCTCCAGGCTTTGGCAACGATTCCAAGATGATGGTAATGTGAGTAGACGTTACAGCACAGGTCGCCCCAGAGTTACAACGCCGAATGAGGACCGGTATTTGGCAGTTACTGCCAAAAGAAACAGGCGGAGCACAGCCTCAGACCTGTCTCGTCAGCTCTCTTCAGCCACTGGTACGACAATTTCAAGGCAGACCGTGTACAGACGCTTAGGGCAGATTGGTCTATATGCTCGTAGACCTGTCAGATGCGTTCCACTTACTGCAACTCACTGTCGCCTGCGGTTAGCCTGGAGTAGAGAGCATGCATTGTGGACACCGCAACAGTGGGCTTGTGTGATGTTTTCCGACGAGTCCAGGTTTAGCTTGCAGTCTGATTCTCGCCGGACTTTCATATGGAGAGCTCCAGGTACCCGTTACCACCAAGAAAACATCATTGAACGACACCGTTACGGTGGTGCAGGAGTGCTCGTTTGGGGTGGAATTATTCTGGGTTCCAGAACTGACCTGCATGTTCAAATTGGAACCATGACAAGCCAAATCTATCGGGACGTCATTCTGGAACAACATGTACGTTTGTTTCGGGGCGCCATGGGCGCACAATTTGTGTTTATGGATGACAACGCCCGTCCTCACCGTGCAAACATCGTAAGCGAATGCCTTCAATCGGAGGATATCACCCGTATGTACTGGCCAGCATTCTCACCGGACTTGAACCAGTAGAGCACGTGTGGGACATGCTTGGCCGACGAGTTGCAGCCCATCAACCTCCTCCTACATGTCTAGAGGAACTTCGGAGAGCTTTACTTTTTGAGTGGTGTAATATCCCCCAAGATCAGATCGATAATTTGATACTCAGCATGCCTAGGCGATGTACGGACTGTATTGCATCGTCTGGGAGACATACAATGTATTAACAATCATACCAACCATGTAATATTGGTTTTTTGTAAATAGGTGTTTTTTGTAATTTGTTCCAGGGAGAAAAAATCGCTAATTTTTTTTAATAATATCAAACATATAGCATCTTTTTTTGCTTTTTACCTTTTGTTTAATAAATAAGCTTTACAAATAAGTCAGATTTGTTTTGCTTCTAACTCTTCCTTTGCCTGATTTTGCATTATCCTTAATTTATGGACATGAGTGTATTTTCTCTAATACGGCAAACAGCTGTGCGTCACAAAGAAGAACTTATTTGGGCGAGCTGGCTGACGTCTGAGTGGAATGAACAGGAGTGATGTAAGCCGTGTTCGGCTTATCACTATATAGAGTATTATTTGGATTATTTGCGGAAATACCTCAATCAGATTTTGCTATAAAGTCAACATTTCTGAACAATGAACCAAGTTTCATCTTTTAGACGTTATGAACTTAGAAGAAAACTTCATTTAACTGCTTCTAGCAGCTGTAGGGGACTTAGTAACTTCCTACACTGTATTTTAAGCGCTTTTAAGCATTAAAATAATATCGCTCAAATGGTGCTTCAACTCGTATTATTTATTATCCAACATAATTGATCAGATTTCAGATAAGCAGAAATCTGTGCCTATTAACTATATGTGAATTTTATACATATCTGTAACTACTCTTTTGGCGCTATCGATCAGATCAAACTATGGAGTCGGATGTTGGAATAAACGTTGTTATTGTTGTTGCTTGTCCAGAATGATGTGAGTGGATGGTTTGGTTTGGCTTGAAGATAATGGCAAAGCATACTTAGGGCTAAGGGAAGGGATGCCTTCGTGAAGGATTTTCTAATGGTAAAGTGGCTCGTATGCATGTTACACATGGGGAAAACTACGAAAACGCCCATGCAGCCATCCCATTTGGCGGGAATTGAACCCCGGTCGGAACTACCAGTGTTCAGCGAATTTACCACTCGGCAGCTAGTGGGAGATACGACAGGATGTATCCATGTCCATCCATTTTATCATGGCCAAGAGAGGTATTGTCTGTCCTTGGCTCCTTATAGGCCTTGCGCATCTTATGTGTGACAGAAACGCCCCACTTTTGAAGGAGGGCGTTCAGTGAGTCGCAATCAGGGATCTCTACCATCTATCTTTGGAAATGACTTTTCGGCTCAGTGCTGTTTAAGTGCCTCCATAATGCAAAGACACCATACATTAACGAACATGCATGCCTTCAGTATTAGAACCGGGACTAATGATTTGGCAGCCAGTGCTACTAACCAGTAAACGAATCAGTTAAGCATCGGAGTAAATATGGGGAGATTGTGAAATCGCAGTAAATATGGAGTGAATTCTTGACAGTGAGCGTATGCCTAAAGAAGACGGAAATCTACCTAACTTTTAATCTACAAAAACTCTCCTAGATTAAAAGTTGGATAATTTCTCTGTCATTTCATGAATTAATCTTTATTTTATAAATTTAAAAGGAAGAGCTGTTTAAAATCGGATAAATTAATTTCAAATAACACTTTTGTATTAATATATAATATTAGTTCGATATAAAAATATGCTGAAAGTCTCTTCGGTCGCTGCTGGACATATGCTATTTATTTATCACGCTGGCTTTGTATGAAATTTGTCCGTAACAAAAAGGAAAAGTTTTTTCTGAATCATTTGCCTATTTTTCTTTTTTAAATGAAACTATGTCATTCTTCTGTTTTCGGTGTTATCTGTTGAGTATTTTTCAGTCATTATCTCGATATCTATGTTTGCAAGGGATCAGCGAAGCTGCAGAACAAACGGCTGGTGTAATATTTTGCTGTCCCCTCCATCTAAAGAGAACGTAAAGGAAAAAAACGGTATCCCTTAATGTAGTTAGAGTCGAAATAAGAAGAAAGAATGGAAGGCATCGGCTATTTAGAAGATCAGGAGAATGAAACAAGATTAGAGCTTTATAATATTGTCCTAGTTGGTTCCGTGGAGATTTTTTAACCTTTCCCTCTCTTTTCGATGCTATTATATCTTCATTTCATTCTACTTCCTCTGCTTGCCTGTTTTTATATTTGTTTCCCATCTTCCATGTTCAACCTTTTGTGCTCGCTGTCACTTCATCGCTCGAGTGTGAGGAATGCAGAAGATAGATGATGGTATAGGCTATCCAGGATTTCCAAAAGCATTACGTTCGAGACGGTTTTATACTGGAGTTTAGGGAACCCAGTCGCCATGTCCTGGCTGTAACGAATTATTGTCCACTACCTTTTAGTTCGGGCGCCACTGTAGAGAAATTAAGATTTTTGAAGGAGGAGACGATAAGAACTGTCCAGTGCCGTCGCCGGTACTCGATCCTGGACCCCTCGAATACGCTGAGTGTGTTATCGTTACACCGCGAAGGTATGCTGGAAGGAGGGAGAAAATAAAAAAGAAGTACTGTCAGCGGCAATTCCTCTCGAGATATAGATGGTAAGATAAGAAACGTTAGTAACCTTCGGATTAAGGTAACCTTGGGACCTCTAAGTTATTCTCCAAATTTAAAATTGGAATTTTGTTAGGTGAGCGAAACCCGTGAAGTACTCAAAACCTTTGCCAACGATACGCGCATCGGCTTCCCTCTTAGCTACGATGAATTTGTGGACTTAATCTAGAATATATTAAGATTAGTCGCAACAATTCATGTAATAAAATTATGATAAATCTAACATTTTTACCGAAAGCGAACCGTTCGGATTCGGCCACAGCATCAGATCTTGATGTTTTTTTGCCATAGATAGTATATAGTTTTAAATATTTTGTTTATGTTGTATCAGAAATATCTCTTTCATTGTTTAGTATCAGAAATAATACTCTTTCACTTGTAAGTATCAGAAATAATACTCTTTCGTTGTTTTTACTTTGAACGAAAGTAAAAAAACGAGTCTTTAATTCCTCGTGATAAACATAAGGATGATCCTGCGTCTATTAAACTAACGAAAGCAAATGAATGCGCGGTCCCTCAACACAGAATTTAAGAGAAAAGATCGTAGTAGTTACATTATGCAAATTTGTCGTTCCTCCGCCCTGCTTCCCATGTTTCAATAATGAAGGCCCCCATCTTCCGACTCATCTCGCCATTTCTCCGTTACGAGTTTGCATCCTCCTTAACGCCATGCCTTGCTTCGACCTCCCCATGTCCGTGCGTGTCTGAGCACGTGATTGATTGGATATATTAGTTGGTGCAGATTACTGCCTTTATTTTTGCTGGTATCCCCTCGTAAGAATAACGAGGTAAAAAATATTCTGTGGTTGACGAAGGGGTACTAGGGAAAAGAAGAGTGTGTAAGAGAGCGTAGAATGAAATTTTACGTAATGTTCCTTCTCGTATTATTATTCTATCCCTGTTCTACAAGTTATTTGTTGGAAAGGGGAAAGACCAAAAAGAAAAAAACTCTGTTCCCCTTTTTCCCAAATTAGCTTTTTGTATGCATTTGATCGATGCGAAGAACATTTAATATATGTTATTTTTTGTGCATTTATTTCTTGGTCATGCAAAGGAATGAAGCTCATTACAATACCAGAGTTATAATTTAAATTTTAAAAAGTCTCGAGGTTTATACAAATGGATGATTTCTTTAGAGTAGTGAGCGGGGCCGGGGATAAATCTTTGCTGTTGTTGAACTGTCGAGAAAATCAAATTCAATCTGTGGAACTTTTCTGCCGCAATTTGTTAAAATCTTGTTAAAAATTGATTTAATATTATATTTGATGGATGGGCGCGGGAAGAAAAAGACGCCGATTCTCTTTTGAGTGTCTCTATTCAATTGCGAAGTTTTGAAAAGTGTTCTGATGGAGACAACTGTTCTTTGGGGGAGTATAATAGAAGCGTTTTTGAAACATTATTCTCTGTTCAGTTTTTGAAATTGTCACTGTTTGATTCTGTTTTCACATGATATATTCGTAATGTGATTAGAGTTTTATGAAATAGAGTTCTTTAAAAATTAAATTTGAGAATTTCATATAAAGTGGATGACATGTAATAATATTATCAGTATTTTTCTTCTCTTGTAAAGAAATGGTGATTCTACAATAATTTTTCTTGCAATTTATTTTAAATTGTTCCATTCTCTTTAAGTGTTAATTAGAATTGAATGTTAATCAAATCTTGTTTTAGCAATATAATGGTACCCCAAAGGTTGAGTGGATGTAACCTCAGACTAATAGTAGTTTCTTCCCGGCTACTACTTTCTACGGAAGAAATGTGTTTGTGTGTTTTCGAATAATGATTTTCAATGGAAAGTACTTTGTTTAAGTTACATTTCTTTCCGCGGCGAATCGTGAATTTAACCAAACTAGTATGCACGCAATGTGAATCTGAATTGCTCCATAATCTGAATTACTGCATTCATACAAAACCTATCATGTGCGAATATCTTATTAAATCACGCACTTTTTAGGTTTTATTGCATCTGTGATATCCTATTACCTATGTACTATAGATGCGATAAACCTGTTCCTAGGTTTTATTTCATCTATAGTACCCTATCCATGTCTCTTTAGCATTCTTGACCTTTGCAACATAATACTCCGTACGGTTTTTATCATTACTAATCAAATACACTTTTAAACTAGCTCTTGTTTTACCCAAATATCCTGCTTCTTTTCTTCTCATTGTGCTCTCATGAGGCTTCAGCTAGAGGAGTACGTGATTAAAGATCTTCTATTGCTAAGTGGATGAAATAATCACTTACAGCACGACAACATGCTCGGGGAATGCTGTAATGCCACATATTGTTCCCTTCTTAAAGAAATCCTTGTTACCAAAACCCGGAGGTGAAGAGCTATCTTCCATTACAATTTGCTTCCTGCACCACTTCAGTGACCGTTACACATTTTGGACAGAAACGGTTAAAAATCAGCAGCCATACCTTTGCCGAGATCCGAACCGTGTATCTTCTAGTGCTAGCTGGACGTGCTAACCATTTGCATTCACCACAAGAAAGCGCTTCAAAGAATCCAATAATTCTTGCTAAATTCAATTCGAAATCGAGAGATTTGACACTGAATTTTCAATCAAAGTTTTTCATCACATTTTTCTTTGAATAATTTAAAGTTATGTGAGTCAGAAGTTTTTCTCAAAAGTTCTCATAGCACTTTTTCAATAATTTGTTGCATCGTCATTTCTATTATAAAGAATGCGCTATTAAAGACTTTTGAAGTTAGTTAGTTCTCCAAGGAAGTTACATTAATGTGGCGGAAAAATTGGCCCATCTTTCCATCCCCCCCTCTCCCGCTCTGTGACGACGATGCGGTCTTAACCTTGGACATGGAAGGTCTTCTCTGGTAGCAAGAGGCAAGGCATAACCGTTCCACGAGGCTTTATGTGTTCGCTACTCTTTTCTAATGATCCGTAACTCTTCCTAATGAGTCGTTCACAATTACTGCCAGTTGCCGTTCTTCCAAAAATGGCCTGTAGTTTTCTTTTCGCTCAAAGTTCGACCTGATTCCTCCTTTTTATGGCCTTTCTTTTCTAGATTTTCTACTTTCTTCAGTAAAATGTTTTCCAAGAGTTCGCTTTTTCGGATATAACGACCGCTGAAGGTTTCGGACTGTGCACTTTTTATCATTTTGCGGTTGCAGTAGGATGGCTAAAAATGTAGAGTATATTAACTTGACTTTTAACGTTAGTCACTGATCTGCCTTTACAACCAGTTCAGGTGCAGATCATGCAGGGTTCCCAGTAACTCAAAGCCAAGCAAGTCAAGCTGTTTTTATATGACTGAAATTTTTAGGTGTTTTTATGTTGTATCGAAAGAAACACAGACGAATATTCCTCACATTCATAAGGAAGAATTATATGTTACATGTTATAAGTGGAATTAAGCTTAAATTATTTTTCAGATTCTCATCCTCACGTGCGGTTTTCTGAAAGATGCGATTTTGCAGATTTCTGTTTTTGAATAGAACAGTTATAGTTCATGGTGATCCATTTTCTTTTCTCTGATGAAGGGAAAATAATTTTTTTTTATTCCTAAAATTTTGTTTACTAAAATTTTATGTTTCTTCGTTATTTCATTTCTGAAAATAATAAAGTTCTTAGTTGCTGTTCTGCACACTTTTTAGCTTATTTTTTTTCTGGAATTGTTTATGATTTAAATCTAGATTATCTTCCTAGGTATGGAATTTAACAATTTTTAAGAAAAAATTTTTCAAAGGAAGTTATTTTTTTTCTGCTGTTGATTTAATCTCTTTATATTCTACCTAATTTGGTAAAATGTTTGCTTACGTTTATTTAGGGAAATATTCATTGTGATATTTCTAACAGAAGTATGATTGTTTGCTAATAAATAATAATCGTAAGTGGCCGATAGTAAGAAGTTAAATGCTCGCCAGTTACAATTTTCCAAAAAAAATTTTAGTTTAGAGTTTGTTTTCTGTATTTTTATGCATTTTATAATTTATTTAATTTCAGTGTGAGTTTCAGGTCTGTATTTTTGCTTTTAAACACCATTTAGATAATAAAATTAAAAAATTAAAAATTTAGGTACATTTTTCATACTGGCTGGGTTTTGAATCTATTACTTTGTTGGAATCTTGCTTCTTGTAGTTAGTATCCTCCTGTCACTTGAAAACTTTCATTCTCATATAAAAATAATCTGAAGCAAAAAATAATTTCGAATACATTTTTATGTAAGAATTCAGTTATGAACTGGGAGCTTGACGATTTAAGCGCTTGGTATAGGCACTAAACACTGTTATCTAACCTCTTGCATTGTTCGCAAACTCATTAATGCTTTACTGACCGAAAACTATAAAGATTTCGTAGGGTTTATTTTAACTAGCACATTTTTCTAAGTATTTTTCATTAGCTGATATAAGCATACAAAATATTGGAGTCAGGTTATTATTTCCTACTTTACTGCTTGCTTTAAGTAGTCTTTGTAAATTGTAAACTGTTTTGTAAAAACTTTTTTATTATTATTCTTAATGCTCAAAATGGAATACTTTCATTCCATTTATTTTTAGTTGTAACTCCCAGTTCGAAGGACAAATGAACTTTAGTTTTGTTTGCTGTTGCTGTATTCAATTTATGCTGTTGAATTCTAAGGTATGACGGGATAATAATTTGCTTTCAGTCTAAGAAAGTTAAATAGAAGTTTAGATGAAATGAAATTAGATTTAACTCTATAGCTTCCCCCCCGGGGGTCGACCTAGAGAACCCTGCAAAGCTACTGTACCTAGGCAGTCTCGGCCACGGGGTATAGAAATTATGAACCTAGTGGTTCTGGGGGCTCTGGAAAGGTCACTTATTGGCCGGCCCGGAGTCCGGCAAGTCTTAGGGTAGTGTTGTTCGAATAGCCCGGGGGTGACGCCTTGGGTATGCTGGGTAATGGCTCTCTGCGACGGGCAGGCTGAGCGACTGGCAGGTGGCATCTAGACAACCAGTGTCGCCGTATGGCGATTAGTGTCAATCTTCTCCAAGGTGTAGGAAAGGGGGTCGAACCCCCGGAACTGAAAGGCGGTGGGATTGGCCGTGTAGTGCCAGCACATTGCATGCCGGAACACGTACCGAGAACTAGTTAACTCTATAGCTTGGTTATAAGAGTAACCCTGATTTTGGATGTATTCTGTAATATTAAGAGGTAACATATAAAAGTAAATATTATTGAAGAATTAACATGTAATTTTAAATTTTGAACTATAAATTTCTATTGAGAGAAATAGTTATAGAATTAGGTATTTGAAGTATTTAAATTATTTATGTTAAGATAATTTAGGTTAATTGTTATGGTAAATATCTGAAGACTAATGATTTTGGAATCATAACGCTTTAGGAAAAGAAACTTTATGATAATTATCTAAGGGAAACTGATTCGTATTCACGTTACACATAAAGAAATCACGAAATCCTGTTTGCGTCCTATTCAGCTCTCGGTAACTGAACTGAGATGAATAGGTAAAATTTAGTGGTCTTATCCATTCAGAAATTAATTGGTTCAATTTTTCTTTAAGTTATGTTTCAGTTTTCGTCATATTTTAGTGCATATTATTACTGTTTGGCAGTTTAAACGTATTTCCACTTTTTCTGTTTCTTTCTTTTTCTTCATTTTTGTTGGATTTTCAAAATTATGTTTAGTCTTGCTTCTGCGATCCATGATCTAAGAATAGTAAATTTATATTTTCGAATCAAGTTTATCATATTACAGTTTTCAAAGTATCTGCCTTCCTTTTCAAATTTTTGCTACTAAATTTCTCAAGTCATAAATTATACTTTTCATTTTGTTCAGTTAAAATTACAGTTTTTGTAAAATACAGTCAAATTAGGTCAGTTTTAAAAAGTCGTTTGTGTAAAGTATCAAGTTACGATCTTCACTTTAAAGTACCATGTTATAACCAAATTAAAATCGATTATCAAATTTAAATCAAATTATAGTTAGTGGTTCAAATGGTCATTAATAATTATAGTCAGATTATGGTTATGTATTATAAAATATATTATAGTCAAATTATGGTTGGTCATCAGATGTCTAAAGTCAAGTTTATGATCTGAATAAAGTATAAAATTATTGTTTTCAGTTATTTACAATGGAAAGTAAACAGTAATGTCAGATTAAGGTTTGTCGGGAAAATAGTCAGGTTATGCTTTGTGTAATTTGTCATATTGTGGTCTTCAGTTATTCCCAAAAGAAGGCCAAATAGTAGTATTTGCTACTGTTTTGGTATTTCTTTTACAAAGACAGAAATGTATATATATTAACTCAATTAATATTATATTTCAGTCCAATTACCTTTCGTTTTCGCTTAAATTTTTTAATTTATTGTAACATTATCTAATGGGGCAAAAGCATATTTAATTTAATATCAAATGGGTTGCCAGAAAAATTCATTAATCTTAATAACAGTGGTTGCAACCAACTGGAAGTATAGTTGTGACTCCAAGATTCATTTTTTGAACATGGTAAACCATTAATTCCAATGTAGAATGCCATTGCTATGTAGGGAGGGTATTAAAAGAAAAAGGAATGCAAAATACAGTTTAAGAAAAATCTCCGTGATGCGAGTTCTTTAGAAATATTACATTCGCAGATTCTAACTGAGCTTCACGTATAAATAATTTATTAACATAGTGTAGGCAGAAAAGGGGGTCGGGAGGAAGGCAATCTGAAGGGGAAACAATACTCCAAGAGATATTGGTTGTGCTTGACGTTATGGAAATTCCTTTACAAATGTATGCTGCGGTTTTGACATTATTTTTCTTTCCTTTTTTTTTCAATGCTCCGATGGTCTAGACCCAATAACATGCATTTCTATATGTATGTACCAAATGTTAGGAAGCTTAAAGCTGTTACTTAGAAGATTTTTGAGTATCCCTGAGGCCATTTTATTGGTATGTTCTGAATTGTAAAGAGCAGATTTTTAAAGGATATGGCTAAGAGTTATTATCTATGAGTGTATTAAAAATTGTGCTTAAACTTGATTTACTTACTTAATTTTTAGTTTGACGTTCGTTGTCTGAAGTCAGATGGTGATAGGGAAAAGAAGATGTTTTCTATACAACTGCATCCTCTTCTGTATATATAAATATATTTAGGAAATATAGTAAACATGAAGTGCGTCCGATTGAATTCTTTAGTGTTGCCTGCTGCTAATTTAAACGTCTTAAATCTTTGCTTAATTCATTATTTCTTATAAAATATTTCGTATTACATATTACATATGAAAGTGAAACTGTTCTTTTAATCCTGTGAAATATATTATTTTAAGGAAAATAATTATTACGTATAAACGTAATACGTATTGTAAATTTATTACATATGAATCTTTTATATGTGTATTAGAAATACTCTCTATAGGAAATACCTAGCTTCAATTTTCTTTCTGTTCACGCAAAGAAAAAAAATATAAAAAGAAAATCTGAAATTTTAAATTTTGTGTGTTACCTTTATTTATTAAATATCATGTTCTTCGCACTTAACCATAAAATTCAGTTAAAGAACAAACAATATCGTAAAATAATTTTAAACTGAGCATATCTTTAGAATTTCCTATACACAGTCTCACGCGCTAGAGATAAAAAAGTTTTTTCTATACAACGTTGCCATTGTTCGCTTTGAAATCCTTGGGTTTGTTAATAAAAAATTCGTTAAAGTTTTACAAGATATGAAATCGATAATAAAACAAATTTGAAATTTGGGCTTCCAAATGCCGATATTCGCAGTAGGATTACGTCATTCAAAATTCGATGGCTCTAGGTACGTCGTTTTATCACAATACGAGAAACATACATACATTTATGCACATTTCTTCATCATTTAATTTCTTTAAATATAACAGAACTGCAGTATTTGGTGGCAACAGTTTGAAAAGTGGCAACAGTGAAACAGTTTGAATTTAATGTTTCCGACGTAAAATTGCAAAACGAAAATAATAGTCTTTCAGGGACAAAGCCCGTTTAGACTAATAAGCCAATAAAATAGTAGTGCCGAAAATCTATGGATAGTTAAACAGCCACGTTGCGCTTTGAAATAGCTTTTAAATTGCAATAATATTGTGATTATGGCTGAAAACGAGTACGACTATATGCTTATTAATAATATTTCCGAATCATTAATATGACCCAAATTTATTCATGAAATATTGCAACCTGAATGGAATTTTCTGTCTAAAGTATGTAAAAAATGCCCATTATTAGCATTGAAAGGTCTTTATAGGAATATATCCAAATTTTTTTTATCGTTCCGAAAATCGTTACGTAACGCTCCGTACATTTATCACCTCCGCTACAACAAAGAGTTACATTCCACAGAGTTGTCTTTCGAGGCACTAGTTTATCTATCAGACTATTATTGCTAAACAAACTAAACAATTAACATACTTTTAAAAGAAGAGGAAAAATAGAAAGGAGATGTTTGTAACTTTAATATATTTCATTTTCTGTAATTTTGGACAATTGTCGTACTTACTTGAACTCTATCCGAATCCTTGTTCTTTGACAGGGAGAATGTGGCATCATTGTTGATATGCTGTGGCATTGAACGTCGATTCCGTTTCCTTGCGTTCAAAAAAGGTCCGGTAACAGTTACGTTTCTTTAGTTTGTTAACGATCTGGTGTTTTCTATTGACCAATACACACTCGGGAGCAAAATTAAGAGAATTAGCAAATTATGTCTATTTTTAAGAAAAATATTGAACTGAATGTATTAATTATTATGTTATACAGGAATGAAGAATTATTAAAATGTTCAGAGTCGAATACGTGTCTGCGAAGCTGTGGTTGTGTACGGGATATAAGCGCACGAGGGGCTTTCGGCGATTTGCGTACTCACATTCCTTTACTTCATTCGCCATGTTTCTCGCAAGAGTTGCTTAAATTTTATAAAGTATCAAACAAAATGAGTAGTCACGAACGTATGGAGGACGAAATGAAATGAAGAATTTTCGGTAGATTGGAGGCAAACCAGTCACAAGCGCAGGTGGCTACAGGGCTCAGTGTAACGTCAGTGTCGTCTACAGTTTTTAGAAACAATGTAAGGACACTGAATCCATATCGAAAAGACTTTGACAAGGTCGATCAAGATCCACACGACGAATAAGAATCGTTGTTTTGCACTTTCAGCGCGGCGACACAGGACTGCTACAGCTCCACGGCTCTTGCCACGGCTGCCACTGTAACGGGACTTTTACTATCTACAGGTGCCCAAAGGCTTCATGTAATACAGTTGTAAACCAGAGGATTTGCTGTTTGCATGCTGCTCATTTCAGCACCCAAGAGAGAACGATTAGCATAGTGGAGAACAACATGAGAGTCGAGATTCAAACTGGGCGTTGATTTTTAGCCTACCTCCATTTCGAGAGACCCTGGAACACCATACCATGCCTTCCTCATCTGGGAAAGGCATTAAGTTGGACAGCCGCATACTCTGCATGTGTTTGAGAAAGGTTTCTTGAGTGTTATGAGGTACAGAGAGGAAATCAATAGAGCCTTATGTTCGAATTTCAGAGAAGCAGTTGTCGTGGATTCCTGTCAATGGATGACAACGTTCTTTAACATAAGTCTCAGCTGGTCGACGATTACCTGGAAAGTGAGGATATTCGCTGCAAGGATTGGCCAGCTAGACCTCCTGACTTTACCCCTGTAAAGCTTATCTGCAACGCTCTTGGGAGGCAATTTAATCTCGCCATCCCCCTCCGAGAACCATCCCAGAATTGGAAATTGCCTTGCTGCAGGAGTGAGATCGACTGTCACAGTGATTCCTCAGTAGCCTCCTGTCCAGTATGCCGCCATGCTGCGCGACTTATTTGGATGTAAGAGGGAACTGACTATTCTCCGTATTAAACTCATTTTCAGTTCAATATCACAACGTTGATTTTAGATAACCTTGCAGTATGAGCTTTACTGATAAAGCATGCGTACATAAAATGGCTTTTGAATGGTACATCTCTTTCTCTGTTATAAATGTAAGGAAATGAAGAGAAAGATTGAATGCACAGTAGAATTGAACTCCCTCTCTCTCTCTCACACACACACGCACACGCACACACACACACACACACACAGAATTTTATGAAACGTACCTACAATGTACAACACATGTAAGGTATCAAATAACATAAAAAGAAATTACCAGACAATTATGGTAGTATAGAAATTAACACATGTATAAAATGAACAAATCGAAGGTGTTAGTTTGCTATACGAAAAGTACCTTCAATATGGAATATGATCGTCTCTAGAAGCAATATGGCACATACAGCGATGTGTGATGTTTTCAATTATGCGATCTATCAGTTCCATAGGAACCGAGAGCCATTGCTCTTGCAAAGCAGTTGCAAGCGCGTCAAGGGTCTGAGGGGACGGACTGAGAGCAGCTAGACGTCTCCTAAAGCATCCCAAACGTGCTCGATAGCATCAAGGATGTCATTCCTATAAACCTGAGCATTTACGGTTCCCCTTGGAAAGACATGGAGATCTGTCCGTCCACCCAAAGAGATGCCACACCAAACACAGACACGGCCTCTTCCGTATGAATCTCTTTCAGGGATATTTGACGGATGATAACGGGTTCCAGGTTCTCCCACATCAAATAACGCCTACTATCGCTTTCTAGACTAAACCTGGACTCATCCATAAAGAGAATAGCCGTCCATTTATCAGGCGTCCAGTGCACTTATTGTCGTGCCCACTGTAAACAGTCCTTCCTATGGCGTGAAGTGAGCGGCACGCATATGGATGGTCGCCTCGCATACAGACCACCTTCGTAAAGCCAGCTACGCACAGTTGACGTTGACACGAATCTTCCGGTGGCTGCAGCAAGGAAGTATCCAAGAAGTGGTTCTATTCCTGCGTGCACATAATGTCAAATATCGGTCAACAGCGCTCGTCATAACAGTTGACCGTCCTTGGCTGAACCTCCTAGATGTCGAAACTGTGGTTTGAAATTGCTTCCAAAGTCTATGAACCACAGAAGGACTCACATTTAACCATCTTGCCACTTGTGCTTGACTTTGACCTACCTCCAGTCACCCAATGGCTCTACATCGTAGTTCTAGAGACAAATGATGCCTGGAGGTCATTGTTAAAAATTGGTTATCTGAGATTTCTGATGTCACTATCACAGTGAAATATGTGGGCTTGTTCTCAAGCATGGACTTTAATGCTCTTCGCAAATGACGTATTCCGAGTGCAGCGCCACTTAATTTGCATATTGCAGTTTTACTCAGTTACTCTTTTGGCAACATATTCAAATTTAACACGGTGTGGCTTATTTTTGAGGGAGTTTTATGATTTTTATGATTTTTTCTTAATGTATGATAACCAGTGTAGTAAGGCGCTATGACATCATTTTTAAACTCAGCGGCAAATAGAAAATGCAAATTTTTAAAACTTGTATCTTTCTAAGTGATACCATTTAAAATATTTTTATATATCCAATTGGGAATTATGAATATTACCAGAGTAACTGTAATTTAATAAATGACATTTCTGCCGCTATATATTATAAACTTCGATATACAGTCGTTTTGTTTTTATATTCCTCAAATATCTATTAATCTTAGATTCAGACGATTTTGGTTTTCTAAGGAAATGCTTCCGTTTAATGAATAATATTTAATCCCGATATTTATTTGTAATTTGCGGATTAACAGTCACTTTCAGTTATTATAGTCATAAGAAATTTTACTGTGGTTTTCCTTCCTTTGTTTTTGTAAATATATTTTCCCGTTTATGCGTCTATGTAAGACAGGTTTCCTGTCATTAATTTTAGAAACCAATAATTTATCAACCAATCAAATTATTAAGATTGCTCATAATAGTTTTGTACCAAATCAACAAATCTCTTTTTTTAGTTTTTCTTCCGTAGAATATGAAGGCAGAAACTGCATCATCTCGTCTGAGCCAATACCAAAAGCGACATTCACTGTAATTTCGAAATCACTGATAATTCGAGGGTATTGATTTATTTTACTAAATTTGATTTTCGAAATAAGTTTGATTACATAAATTGATCAATATTCAAACGAAAGGAACATTGTAACTAGTAGAAGATGTAAGTAATGAAGAAACTAAGTTACAAGTGGCATTAAAGAAAAATATTTACGAATGAACCTGAACAATGTCGTCGTGTTAAAAGTCAACCCCCTCGCCTCCACAAAAAGCTTAGAACTTGTTTTTATCGTGCCGTGTTCAGCAGCATGTATACACTGATGTGTTGTAAATCTAAACAGCTGCCAAATATTACGGTATCGTCTGCTATAATTTCTGTTACTCTAAGCACTTTTTTTCCCTTTTCGTATTTCTCATAGAAATTATACTGATGATTTGAGAGAGTATTGTTTTCATTGTGTCACAATAAACAAATTTAGATTTTTTAAAGTGGGCTCATTTAATCCCTAGCCTTATAAATCCACCTCTGAGTTGTATCAGGTATTGATTGTACAAGGAGTCCGTAACATTAAAGATGTAAATTTAAAATAATATTAAAATTTATTGAAAAGCGGCAAAATTTGTTAAGTTTACAAAGTGTAGATATTGAAAATTTATAAAAAGCTAAAGGAAATTGCTTATAATTGTAATTCTATGTCTGTAAATAACCTTTCTAAACAGTCAACCTTTATGTATTCAGATTAGGTGTAAGATCACAATATGACGGCAAACATTGTAATGCACACAAAAGCTATTTATTGTTTATTATGCGGCGTTTACTACGGATTAAAGTATTTGTTGTTAATTGTTCCGTAGAATTTTCCAAATGTACGAGTAAATAGATAATGCATATTTGTGGTATTATTATAGTGAATGAAAGGTATTATAAATATAGCCTTAAAAGATGTGAAAGTATTCCCAATTTTTGGTCCATTGTCACTGCACTGACTGAATTTGACTATAAGATGATTAAGAGCATTGCGTCGTAGTATAATTCATTTTACGATGTTGGTGTTAACTCTATGAAATGTTTGCATTTAAGGAAAGTTTTTTCATGTCTCTGGAAACACGCTTGTGCAATTCTAGGATATTAATAATAGAGCAGACTAGATAACTTTCACGTTAATTCGTTTGCAGCAATTATTTAGTGGCTGTTGAAAATTAACAATAGTTAAATTAAATTATCGCCAAGTTCTGTGTTCTATGTCTGAAAAGAGCCGACAATTAATTCTGGTGACTGTTCTATTATAGAACGCTATACTTTATCGTTTGTTGCGTGCTCTAATCTAGAACAAGCCGATAAATGCTGCGCGAAATGTTTGCTCCCTTTGTTACAACGGTACAAAAGAGATTAAAGACCAAATCTATAGGAAAGTTAATTCGTGATCGCTCACTGCATACGTTTCACGTAATGATAAATTTTATATTTAATGCAAGGAAAGCAAATTTGTTGCAAATTTATTATGTGTCCTAAATTTGTTGCAAATTTATTATTTGTCCTAGATTTGTTACAAATTTATTATGTGTCTTAAATTTGTTACAGATCTATTATGTGTCTTAGATTTGCTATGTGTTTCACGTAATGAAGCTGTGATTGCAAGATATCGTCTTTTGACACAAATGAGAGCGAAATAATATAAAATGGTCATCATGCTTATTTCTATTATTCTAATGATTCAATTTAATAAATAGATATTCATGATAAACAATTGAAAGCTGGTAGCAGTTTTCTGCAAAAGTCAACAGTGTATTACCTCAGTGTAACTTATTTAGCCCTGTGGAGACATTAGGATTTTTTTTATGTTGCACACGTGAAAAATGAGCATTGCCTTAGCCAGGACTCGGAACATGGACCTTTCGAATACGCGCCGAGTGTGCTACCGTTACACCACGAAGGCATGCTGAAAGGAAGGAGAAAATACCTTGTAGTACTACTTTTTAGATGGAGACAAAGCATACTGTAGTCTGTTTCAGTAAAACAGGCACTTTCAAGGACGTTGCCAGCTCTCCTCATTTGCGAACGTAACACATGTTTTCATCACCGCAAAGCTCTTATTTTCTCCACTTCGTCTAAGACGGTAGTTCAAGTCAGCCTTCATTCGTGCGCTTTTCATGAAGCGAAATACGCTCAACATAAAAAAGGTGTGGAAAAGATTAGCCGACTAAAACCATCTGCTGCATTTATTATTCCCATGGTTGCGAGGCAAGCTCGGAGGGAAAAATGATCCTGAAATTTTAAGATAACAGGTTAGAGGCTTATCTGCCTAAGAGAAGGAAATCTTTGTGGAGAACATGTCAAGGGAAATGGTTTATGCGACATGGTACATGGTAAAAAATCATGAAAGCCAATCTGTTCCTACCAATCAGTCAATCTGAGATTTGGACTTAGGCGTATAAACGGTGTTCAATGGTGTTCTACGTATTTCTCTATTAGGAAGGTTAGCACGCTGTGAGTTCCTAAGTTAGCTTTCCCCCGGTCGACTCTCTAACTGACACCTGTGTGTGTGAACGAGTGTAAGTGTTTTCGCAAAGGTTTACATAGAAAATTTCACTTTTGTTGCCACTTCTAAGAAACAAAACTAACAATAATTATAAATGGCCGAAAAACATTAAATCAGCAAAATTAAACAAAAGTACTTATAAAATATAAACGTCTGAAACCCAACATTAGCAGTGGCATAAACATTAAGTCAATGGATTACAGCACCTGAAATCCAATATTGCAGTGTCGAACAGAATCGACGTAGTGGTAAAATATGAGAAAGGCTTCAGTAAAAGATGTCTTGTAGTTTGCTATTAAAGTAAAGCTTATAGATAATAGGAATAATGTCTAATAATAAGAACAGTATTTTATTTCAGTTATTTCTAAAACTTTTGTGCTTTTTAAACAATATTTTACTGACTAAAGAACTTAAAATATCATATACGCAGTCAAATATTTTATGCAGCATTTCCTGTTTTGTAGAGCATTTATATTTTGTTCTTCATTCTTCCACCGTTCATCACTTATATTTCTAAAGAAGAAAACGAAGTATTTCTTAACATAATTTAAGGTTTTTCCAAAATTAGATTTTATCTTAAATATGTGTTTAAATTATATTCTTAAATGTAAAATGAATGTCGCTGCAGGAGAAAATAAATAAATAAAAAACAATTCTGGTACTAAATTATGCAAACGCTAATAAAGCCAGCGAATCACTCATAAATATGCACATGTATCAACGTCTTTCCTTCATAAATATGTACGTGGAAATTTCCTGTGAGTGAAATTTAAACTGCTCTAAAAATATCATTAGCATATATACCAGTTGCCTACGAAACATTTCTGTGAGAAATCTTGTCATTTCTGGAATATATTAATATCGCTGATTCTGATAGCGAATCTTCTGTAACTAAAGGATAAAATTAAAAGCAACGCGGGAAATTATTCCGATTTAACGCTTGCCACTTGTAACTTTGTATTCCGTGATGCGAAGAATTTTATATAATTTCAAAGAGCTCTTAAAATTTCGCTTTAAAAGGCTGGCAATTATTGTGCAGTTTCTCGAAAGGCAGTATGTTGATTCTTTGCAAAATGGTTGCAGATTAAAATCAAAAGAACGCTTTTTTTACGGTGTTTAAATGTTTTAAAATTTTTAGATGTTGATATGTTATTTTAACGAAAAGAAGAGTTTTTTTTTACTTAAATTTATTTACTTAAATTGCCTGAAATAAGCATTTGTTTCTGTCAATAAATTTTCATTATGCAGAAAAGTGTTCTGGAATGTTTTTAGAAAACAAATTGAATCGAATAAAAATTGAAGACGAATAATTTATAAATATTATCAATGTCATGCAAAATGCTGCGAAATAATTGAATTAAGAAAGAGATAAAATATAAAGAATTGATATCAACCAGTTGCCGCCAACTGTCCAAAAGAAAGGCACTAATTAAAGCAACTGAAGCAAAAGTTCGAAAAACAAAACTCTGTGTAAGATAAAAAATATGTAGATCATAACGCTAACTAATATGCAATAGCCCTTAATTCTCTCTCTCTCTTTCCTAAGTGGATTATTTTCCCTTTCTGCCCTAAAAATTGTGGCTGCTTATAACAAATCGCTGTACATGTTGTTTTAAATTAATTCATGTCATACGATTCTTGCATTGAAGTAATGACACATATACTTACGTAATGCTTCAACCAATAAAAACTTCAAATTTACTAACCGAAACTTAAAACTAACCAATAGAGATAGAGCTAAACGAAAACTAAATCAATCTAAATGAGGATTTCTTCTTAGATTAATAATATCCTCTCCGTCGTCATTTTCCCACCAATACGCTGCTGCCTGCTGCTCTTTCCTTCATCAAAATTAATTGTTATAAAGGTGCAGAAAAGGGACAAATCTGATCAAGAACAGGCCCCCAGACAGAGGCGTAGCTAGAGGGGGCAAGGGGGACATCTATCCCCGAACGCAGCATCCAAGGGGCGCCAAAATGATGTTACGAAATTTTAGAATTAAATGTTTTCATTCTTGGCCAGCAGTATGGGGCGCGATATCTTCAGTTCTTCCTGGGCGCTGAAAACCCTAGCTACGACTCTGCTCCCAGATTGCGTCCATTACTCTTTGTATTAAGAAGTATATTAAGAATACATTGTTCAAGAATTATTTTTAACGCACCAAGCTCCGTCACTCTGTAAATCATGGTCTTTGCTGCGTCAACAATTTCTGAATTATCACAATATATACGTATGTGTACATGTAAGATAAAAAGTATGTAAAATAAAATTCTCTCTCTAATTAACTAATTAACAAAGGATCTCATTTAATTTGGTTATTTTCCCTTTCTATCCTAAAATAGTAACATGCTTATAATAAATCTCTCTGAACTGCGTAACTTCAAGTTGGTCTTATGTGTAACGCTAAAGATGCATGTACTTCCATAACGCAAAACAATCTTTTAACCAATAATAAGATTAAATTTTGCAGATCAAAACTTTTGTTGGCCAATTTAAATAAAATAGAACTGTAACTTCATAGACTTGCTTTTAGAAATCCAGGCATTTTCTCTGTGCTTCTGTGTCCTGCTAGCAACCTGCACTTCTCTTTCTCATTTCAAATTTATTACAAAGTGCGGAAGAGTACAGATGGGATTATCAAGGAATGGACGCATGTTTTTCACCGTTTATCTGAGTACGTCTGTTTAAAAAATATTTTGCTTCAATAATAATAATAATAATATATGTATATATAATGTGTAGTTAAATACTTTGATAACTTCAAACTTATAGGTTATCTGAAAATTAAACATTAAAAAGAGTGCAATAATGGTTACTTATAATATTCTATTAAATTACCTCATAATATTCTATTAAATATTCTTAACTGTTTAATTTATAAAAGAGAATAAAATTTGTAAAGGTAGCATAAAACCTAAATTTTCTCCAGTCTTTCGAAACGTTTATGTAAGGAAAATAAGAAAGAAATAAAAAAGAGCTTTTATTTAAAAGTTTAAGCAAAATCCGGAATTTGCGTTTAAGGAAGAACAGATTTCACAAAATAGCAGCTTTTAAAAATACGAGTATATTTATTGGAAAGATGTATGAAATGTGGGAAACGACGTGTGCAATTAAATCTCTGGAATCTTGTGGTTCATTTTCTGATTAAATAACATATGAAATTCTTTCACATTTTCCCAGAATCATGTAAATTAAAGCAAGGGTAGAGTGTGTGGGCGTTACGTTTTTCAGAAGTTAGCATACGTAAACATGAGACATAGCATACTTATGTGCCTCTAGATAATTAAAAAAACAAAAAACATCGAATATTTGTTTATTTTCATGTTGTCTGTATACAGAACTATCGAGACAATTCAGGAGGCAGTTTCAAGTATCATCGAGAAAGTGCAATGAAAAAATTCCGGTAAATCCCGTTAGGTGAAATAATTAAACATATGGCGCTCAGTGTGTGGCAAAGTGGCATCGATGCATCACTGAAATGTCCAGTCATTTATACTACTGAAAGTGTAACATCCGCCTTCTTTTAATTAATAAATGTTCCTACTGGATGTCAATAAAGTTAAGCTTTCCAAAGCTCTGAGTAAAAATATTTAAGGATGGT
Organism: Stegodyphus mimosarum; assembly: GCA_000611955.2. Taxonomy (NCBI): domain Eukaryota; kingdom Metazoa; phylum Arthropoda; class Arachnida; order Araneae; family Eresidae; genus Stegodyphus; species Stegodyphus mimosarum. Next base: position 812,731 of record KK113587.1, on the reverse strand, counting down.
TTAGTTTCGGATTTGAAAAGATTTGAAAATTTGAGTTCTAGAATTTCGAATATTTTTCAAAATTCGAGAATTAGAATAATTCACTCATATTTCATAGATGTATGCTAAAGTTTACAGATCTGCAGATTAAACATTTTCTTTTTACATCTTTGTACGAGGTAAAGGATATAATGTAATCATAAAAAATTCCGGCTATCATATTTCAAAGAAAAAACCACTATCGAATGCAATTAAACGATGTTTTTGCTTGGCATCCATACGTAGGATAAAATAAAGAACACTTTTTCGCCCAAAAAATTATAAAACTAATTTAAAATGCATCCTGAAAGGATTCTTTCGTGGCGTATGTGCGTGCATACGTACAGCGTGGCGTATGTGCGTGCATACGTACAGCGTGGCGTATGTGCGTACGTACGTACGCACAGACGCCGAGATACATACATATATGCGAGATACATACATATATACATACGTACGTACGTATATATGTATGTATCTCGCATAACTCAAAAATGAGTAGCCTCAGAACGTTGAAATTTTGTATATAGGGCTGCTGTAACAGGTAGATGTGCACCTCCCTTTTTTAGTTGCAATCAGCGGCACCAAATATATATATATATATATATATACACCCACTCTGTTACTCGGCTCTGTGAGCTCAGTTATTTTATTCTTGTTATGTTGGTAAATTGCGCATTTTTTGCTTTAAAAATGACTGAATTATGCTGTTCTTATCTTTCGGTTAAAGTTTTTATTCCTTTAGTAATTCTGCATGCAATGTTTGTAGAATATCAACAATTAAAGAGGTTTTTAAGTGCGGCTAAGCCTAATTTTTGTTTAACATAGCAGCCATATTTGTTTGCATTTGAAACTTAACAGAATAGTGGATTTGTTGCCAAGCTAGAGAAACTAAGCTTCGCAACAAGAAGGATAACGCCTTCTTTTATTATTGCGAATTGAGTTATGCTTAATCCATTCTGGAATTTATTCGAGGAAATAAGTGTTTAAGATTTACTTCGTAATTTTTAATATAGATATTTTGAGTTTTTATGTATATTTGCCTTGTCGCGAAGTGAGAACTGAATTAATTGAATGAGAAATATATCTCTAATGAAATTCGAGGAACTAAGTTTAAATGAAATGCAGAGAAAATGCGTATAATTTAATATTCCGCACAAGGAAGCACATGTGGTGTGCACATCAGATTGTTTTAATAGTTAGATTTTTTAATTGTTTCTAAATATTGAGTTAAAACCTAATTAAAATTCAAAATGTTTTTCTAAATTCAGATACATCAGATATAGAGAACATGCTTCACATTCCTAAAGTCTTTAAACGCGAAGTAATTTTTTTTTCACACGCTTTCTATTTTAATATACATTCTTAGGAATCATTTGGTTTATATTAGGTATTATCGAAAGCAGATAAATTACAAACACTATGTTTTTAAGTTAAATTTTTATTAGCCTATTTTCTGTTTGTAGCTCCTGCCCCCCTCTCTCTCTACCAAAAAAATGGTAAACAAATTTTTTATTGTAGGAAAGGAAGGCAGTTAATGCGAATGAATAGGAAAATGTTTTTTCTATTCTAAACTTTCACGTGCCTCTACGCAATGAAATCAAATGCCTTTCTTAAGAAACCCGTATACGTAGTTACTAAAATTTTCCAATAGGGTTTTTTTTTCTGAATTTTTAGTTATCCAATAACATGAGATAAATTCTGTTGTAGGAAAAGCAATTTCCCCTTCTATTCTCTTCCGAGGTATTATTATGTTTTGAGCTCTGCCTTTTTGAACGCAAAGACGTAAAATAGCTTTTCTATAAATCTAAAAATGTATAGCTTGATTCGATGTTTATGCTGCTTTTTATTTGTTTATGAACTGAAAAAGAATCAGAAAGAAAAGAAGGGAAAAATTGAGAGAAAAAGAATAGAATGCCTATTCTCTTCAGCATGATTGATTGGATAATAAATCAATCCGTTTTCTTTCGAATGAGCCAATCTGAAACCTTCTCTTTCTTGTGGCATAGCCCTTTATGACGGAATCGCTGTTTTGAATTGGATTGGCGTGTAGCCTCTTTTTTGTGTGCTTGATGATGATGATGATGAAACCATGTTTATAACGGAGATTAATTTATTATAAAATTTTGCACGATCACGCCTGACAACAGTATTGTACTTGGAGGCAATTTTTATTGCATAGACTTTTAAAATTGAGACTATGGATTTACTTAATAAATTTTACTCGTTTCTGTTGTGTGTTGGTCAAAGTGAAGATTTTGAAAACACAAATGGTATTCAGATTATTCTGAAACATTCCGTGAGATTGTCGTAAAATTATGATAATGTAGAATATTATAATTAACCTGACTTTTAAGTAAGGCCACATGGCCTCAGCCTAATTCTTTCGATAGACTCAAAATAATGGTTTATAATTTTTTTAATCTTGATTTTCCATCACATAAATTAAGAAAACTGCTATTGTGGATTCCAAAAGAACCTTTTGCCTAAGGTCCCCGACTGTCTTAATTTGCTTCGATTATGTACATATGACTATCTTATCTATTAATATTACTAATACAAAAGGAATTGATTTTAGAACTTAAATCATTCATTACCTACTTTCTATATAGAATTAATTTTATTTTGTACTTAATTTAACTATAGTGTATAGTATTATAGTTGCACACTCCTCTTTGCTTGATAGTTGCAAAGTCACCGTTGATTATCATCGCATATTCTACAGAAAATTGTATAAAAAATAACACAACATTCTTAACAACTGCAATTGCATCAGGTGCGGCACTGGCCATTGTGAGACATGAAGTTTCTTATTGATTGTTGTTATTTAGTTTTTTTAGGAGCTGGAATGAAGTAGTACAGTGTGGCAGAAGTAAATAATTTCGTACGCATTGTTAGTAAAATCATACTCTTTTATGATTATTGAAGTGGCGCTATTTACCACTATAACGCCCCGATGGCGGATCATGCATTCAGTTGTTCGTGCCATCTATTGTTGGTCTTTGGAGGCACTGCGCTTCCCTCATTGGTGGCTCATTCGATTGCATTTTTTGCCATCTTGTCAGCAAATTGCTTGCTGTTGGAACTTAACTTCTATACACTTGTCTTACATGATACCAAGTGAAGCCCTAGCCTGAATCTAAATTCATTTTTGTGATTTAAAACTCAGCCTGAATTCTAGATAACTAACGTAGAAGTGCTCTTTCCTATCACCCTACAGTACCAATAATTCTTCGGCCTTCTACCTTTTTTTTCATTAACTCTTGCAGATGCATAAATCCATTTTCAAACATTTAAGAAACAATTTTATTGCGGAAGTTTTAAGATAAATTCTACGTTTAAAAGTGTTGAAAATTATCATTTGCTGAAATAGAAGCTTGTTTCTGTTGTCAGCGTCTTTACTCTGGATAGTCCTTTTTTTATAGATGTATATTTTAATATTTTTGATAGCCTTTTATTGCCACAAAGGCTCATTAGAATGTGAACAATACTGTTAATTTGAACCGTTTTCTATAAAATTTTATTCTAATAAAAATATTTTAAGTGTTTTCTATTCCTTATAGAATGACCTTTTTGTAGTCTGGAAAAATTATCTCTAATAAACAATTGGTTGGTGACATAGGCATCAAAAAGTCGAATTAGTTCATGAGCTGCTAAATACAGCTGTTAATGAACTTGAATCTTTTCATAGAATAAAACTTCTCTTATGGATTTCCGTAGTATTTTGAAATGCTTGCATTACTGATGAGTACATTTCAATATGTTCTGTTAATTTTAGAACAGTTTTTGCAATTAGAGTAAATTTCAGCGCCATCTGGATTGATTTTTATTATCTTATGATACCTAATTTTAATTAATGTAAAAGTATTTTGAGCTCTGTAGTTGCATTTTTCAGTTGAATAAATATTTTTTTAATTTGAATCATGTTACGGCATTGGCCAACATTCAACATTGCAGAAATTTACCACTATTAACTAATTTTAATTAGTGTTGCATTTATTCAGAATTACATTTTATCTATAGAAATTTAGGTTTTATTTAAAAGCTGCTAATGATAGCAATTATTTGATATAATAGTAATTTATCAGTGATAACGTGATTAATACTCTTGCGCATTATTTACACCGTGTTCTGTTGACCTTATGCATTTGATTCATTATTTGAGTCATTAATTATTTCCATCAAATAAAAAATATAATTGCTGTGTTAAATAAGTAGATAATGTTCAACTATAATTAACATTCTAACATCGAAAATTGCACAATAATTGCTTTGTAAAAATATCTGCGTAAAAGTATATTCATCTATGTATCTGTAACCTTTTGTAGAATTGTTAGAAAATATTACCTGATCTGTTGGCTGTACGCTTAGATAAACGTAGCTGCTAGTAAATGGCATTCTGCCGAGATGGCAAATATACCGAAAGTCAGTTAAAATTTCTAGGGTGACAGGCCATCTTTGATAGCGTTTTGAGGAAATTGTCCTTCAAAATGTAGACGGAGCTGGTCGACTTGCTCTGTCACCGTGTGATGTGTCCAAGGTCTATGTGCCAACGAAGATCTGTGCCTCTTGCATCTTCTCCAAGGTCTATGCCCCTTTCTTTTTGGCCACGATAAAATCCGTAGTCCTGATCTGACTGAAGCAGGTTCAGATCGGAAAGATTAGAAAGAACAACAAATGTTAATTTTATAAGAGTAATTATATTGTATATTTGGTTATATTTAAGCGCATCAGTGTCTTTAATCGATCAATTTCGGTTGACGAATAATATGAGTGAACCCATCTCTTTTGCAAGATTACATAACGACAGTTTTATTTTAATATGGAAAATCACATCATTGAAGAGACTATTTTGTATAATATACTCAACGTGGTCTTTGCCTTTCATTAGAAATAAATAAATTATTCATTTTATTTCAAAATAAAAACAAACTGATTTCATATTCAAATATTTTCGTGAGTACCAAAAGAAACCGAGTTTATGTAAATAAGAAAGAAACAAAATCAAAGCTTGAAAAACAGGATTCTTTTTTCCCTTCCGAAATAAACCCAGTGTATAGTTCTACGAAGTTTCAGAGAAAGAAGGGAAGGACGACAAATTGCATAGTTATGCTTCACTTAACATTCGAATGGAATATGAGATACCTTCAGAAATGGCATGTATGCAATTGTAATACTTCCGGAAAGGAAAAAGGACGGGAGATAGGAAAAGGGGAGCGATGTCTTGGAAAAAATAATAAAATGGAATAAAAAAATATCATACCTTTCTCTTGAGATTCTGGACTATCAATGACTCGGACTGGAGACAAAAATGTCAGTTTGATTCCTCGTGAATATGTAGCATCCAGAATTTCCAAAGTTGATGTTTTGGAAATTTTGCTCCCGGTTTTTATTTGTGTTAGCGTTTTCAAATGGGCAAAAAAGTATTTTCTATTGGAATTCTCGACGTGTGTATTTCTTCTTTTCGACATTTTCTTTTCTGATAATGCTTCGAAAAACATTTATTTTTCCACGAGATTTCTAGTACTTTTTGTCTTTGGTGGAATAAAAAATGTATTTCTCGAAACTTCCAAAAGTAGTTTTCTGTTCGCATAGTTTTTACTGCTATTGACCATTATTAAAAATGATCGTGTATTAGCCAAAGTGTCAGATTTTAGGGAGAAAATGTGCTTTGACGGGATAAATATTTGTGGAAGTACTGGAAGTGGGACGAATCCTGAATTGTCTCGAATTCGAATCCACGAATATTCTTCTATATCTTTATCATCAGAATTTCAAATCCTTCGTATGGAAATAAAAGATGTTTAAAAAAGGTATTTAAGGCTTGGTATTGAATGTTTTTAACTAAAGTAAAATTGCGAATCATGTTTATTAAGAAAAAAGCTAAAACTACAGTTTTAAAAAAAGCATCTTCATTCAGTTCCCGATTAGCAAAGGCATATTAAATATGCCGAATATATAAAAAAAAGTTTGTTTATTTCGTTGCAATGAAAAATTTACTGTCGCAAGCCATCAGTGTAGAACAAAAACTGCCTACTCAAATTACTAGAAGGAAAATCTTTGGTTCATAAGGTTATGGCAGAGTGCATTAGGCTTGTCTGTCAGAGTTGGACGGATGTCTTCACGAAGGCTTTTCCGAGAAAAATGAAGCTCGTATCTATTTTTCTTATACAAGAGGATAACACCAAAACATCTTTGAAACTACCCTTCTCCGAGATTCGTACCCGAATCGAATTAATAGTGTTCAGCGGTCTTATCAGCTTGACCGTTTGCGAGCTCAGGAGGGGAAAAACTTTTGTGATTGATAGTAGATAGTATTGATAGCAGATAATTTCTGCAATAGTATCTGCTAGATGAGCTGTGCCTCCAAAAATGTTCTAACCAATTACGCGAGTTTTAATGCAGTGGCATTATTCAAATTCTTTTACAAATATTGTTCTTTAATGCCATTTATAATTTTAGTTTTTTGTTCACTTTTAATGATATTTTATTCCTTCATTATTTACAATGTGTTGTTTTTTTGTTTTCAATATTGATTTAATTTACATAACTAAATGAATTTGGTCTTCAGATTAAATTTCTTGAAAATACAAACAAATTGTTAATAGTATTTTTCTGTTAGTTTTGAATTATTCCTCCTTCCTGGACTTTTTATTGCCCTCGGATTAACCGTTATTTTCAGTTAACCATAGAAGTCATCTCAAGTATTACCCCAGTTAATCTGAATTTGACTACATTAAGAACATGCAAGTGAAATGCAGTAAATGAAATATAATGTTAATCTACATAAATCTAAGGTGTACTCGTTCAATAAAGTGTGATAAAAATGGTTGAGTAATATTTCAAATTTTTTACATTTATCTCAAAATCTTTTTAAAATCGAATCAAATGTAGAGGGAGGAGGATAATTTTTCAGACCAGTAAACATGAAATGCTAAATTATACCAGAAAATTAAAATTGTGGCGATCAAAAGCGTCATGAAAGCGAAATTGGTGATGCAGGTTTATTGAAATTGCAACACTCACATTGTTTTGTTTTATAAAACTCTTATTTGTTATTTAAGAATGATAGAAAAAGCGAGAGTTTTTTTATCAGTTCTGCGTCCCAGTATTAACGGTGAAGTTCGCGGAGGACATATTCAAGGGTCTACCACCAAATCTCTCTACAAAACTTTAGACTGGCCAGTATTCTAAGTGCCTAACGCTATACACTTGCACATATCTTGATCTTTTCGACAATCAAATCCGGGGCTAATGAAATTAATCTTTTCAAAGTTTTGACTTATAGCGTTAACTGTTTTGGGGGTAGGATTCGAAAGATTCGAATGGAGGGGGGGACGCGAAGATTCAGATTTTCGAATTTCGGTTCTTTTGTGAGATTCATGGGATTCGAGAATTTGAGATTCGAATGTTTCATGCTTTTCTAGTATAGCAAATCTTTATTTATAATTTTTGTGATTATTTTTTATGATATAAATGTGTTTGGCGGTGTCTTTCCGAAATATATAGACAGTTACAATAGACTACGCCATCAAGGTTATATCATGTCTTTGCTTTGGAAAATGTTACTAGTGCGCAAAACGTAAAATCTTTACTTTATATACCACGCGGCCTCCCATTTAACTAGTTCTCTGAATATTACCATTCAGCAAAACGTGAGTTATTTAATTTATTTATTAAGAATGTGTAAGTGCTTAATAAACAGTGCAATTTAAAAGTAATAAAAGCGTTTCTTAATAATTTCAGTTCCTATTTTAATTCTAATATTCTATCTGTTTGAGAACTTAAGATATATGCAGCGTTATTCTAAATACTAAGAGTCATTTGTAATGATATATATTACGCGCTTGGTACAGAACCGTTTGGTTTTCGCTTTTATTATTCATCGAATTACACTCGTGGACAAAATAAAGAGAACGCCTTATTATATCGAATTTCTGAAAAATTAATGGTCAGATTTTAATGAAATTTGGAATAAATATGCATTTATAACAGAGAATGAGATTTACTATTTAAAAATCTTTTTTAGGAATGTTCAAAATTCACATTATGGTATCGAACTGAAAATGAGTCTAATATGGGATGTGGTCCCGTTTCACAAACAGACAGGTCTCGCAAATGATGGCAAACTGGACAGGAGGCAGTTGAGGAGTCCCTGTGACAGTGAATTCCACTCCTGTAGCAAAACAGTTTTCAACCAACTCCAGGATGGTTCTCGGACGTTGATGTGGAGATGAATTTGCCTCCTAGTAGCGTTCCAGACATGCGCTATAGGATTAAGGTTAGGACATCTGGTTGCCTAATTCTTGCGGCGAATATGCTCACTTTCCAGATAATGATTGGCCTACTGAGCCCTGTGTAGACGACCGTTCGTTGTCATCCATTAACAGGAGCCCGGGACTTACTGCGAACGAAAAAGTGAATATAAGCCTTACGATCTCCTACCTCATAGCAGTCAGAGAGCCTTTGTCAAACGTACTGCGGTGTTCGGCCGTCCAACATAATGCTTGACTAAACCACTACACTTCCACCACCGTAATGATCCTATTCCCTGATGAGGGAGGGATGGTATCGTGTTGCAGACGCTGTGCAGATACAAGTACGCCAAGAATCAGTGTCCAAGTTGAATCTCGTTCGTTTTTAAAAAGCGCGGTGCTCCACTGAAGTCTGGTCGAAGGCGCATGTTGTCTGCACCATGCTAACCGCTCTCTTTTGTATGCTGCAGTGATCGGTGCACAAACAACAGGTCTTCTGGCATGCAGTACTATCTTATGAAGCCATCGGGTAACTGTAGACCGTAGTACTCGAGATCCAGTGGAAGCATACAGATGACACGAGAGCTGTGTACCTGTCCTGTGTCGCCACGCTGAAATTGCCAAATAACAATTTCTCCTTCGTCGTTGCTGATCTTGATCGACCTTGTTCACGTCTTCTCGATATGGATACGCTGTTCTGAAGTTGTTTTCACAAACTTCAGATAACACTGAGCTTTGTAGCCACCTGTGATTATAATTGGCTTGTCTCCGATCTACCGGCAATTCTCCATCTCATTCCGTCGTTCATACGTTCATAGCTACTCATTTTACATAGCATTTTAATTAGATAATTCTTTGGCTGCATAATTAGCACTTTGGTTGAATAGCACTTTGGTTTCGTAAAAAAAGACATAATTTGCAAATTCTTTTGATTTTGCATACGAGTGTATTTATAGCAAGATGACATTACAGTTATGGAGCTCAGTAAGATGAATTCCAGTTCATTGCAATAAAACAAGTCACATAAAATATTTATTTGCCACTACATGAAAATATGATATTAACCGAATATATATATACATGTAGATAGGTATTGTAATTCTATAATGTTATAAGATTCTTTTTTTTTTCTTATCATTTGTTTATTTGTAATTGCAGTTTGAATTTCCATTTAGAATTTTGCGTTTACGTTCGCAACTCTGTTAGCTATTTTACCCAAGAGACCTAATTTACGGCCTATCTAGAATTTCGAACTTTATTAGAACTTTTTTATTTTCTCATCTAAAATGCGGAATTTTCGGTTCTTCCTTTCTGTTGAAGATTCAGAACTTATATTTCATTGTTAATGAAAGAACTCTGAGACTACAGTATGTATTGGATACTGGGACAAACACTAGAAACCTTCGGGAAAAAAAAGAAAAAAGTAAATTAAAAGTTGAAATCCGGACCGTAGAAATTAAAGATTTAGAAATAAAATCTTATATTTAAAATGAGTTTTCAAAATGACAAAGCCAAAGGGTTGAAGAAACATATATTACTTCATCGTAAATTACGCTGTTTGGGGACTTGTGCACTCATTTAATAATGGAAAGGTTTCATTATTCAAGATGTAGCCGTGCATTTATTTCACTGAATCGCTTCTGCACGAGGATTGCAACAAATGTTTTCCTCCAGTAGCAGAACTTTCTGTTTTGCAGGATATAGAATAGGAAATGTGCGAAATGAAAGTAATAAATACTTCGAAGAGCTTTCCTTCAAGATACCTAAAATTTTTTTAAAAAAATGTAAAAATAACTCTCATATATTTTGCTTTTTTTTTTAAATAAAAATAATATCTACTAGTTCAATTATAAATCTGTATTAAATAAAATAAAAAATTAAAAAATTAAAACTTAACTAAAAAAAATCCAGTTTTTTAAATTTTAGTATTTCTGTCTATGTGTGTATGTTTTCAAATTTTTTATTTCTGGAATGCAGAATGGTGCAAGGAAAAATATTTAAATAGTTTTTAAAATATAACGCTTTTTAACTAGAAGTGGAAAAACTCCAGGATTTTGTTGCTACACACCTTCATGATCACCTTTCAGTTTTATTTTTAAATCCCACTATAGGCCACCGAAGTACTATTTTTTGGAAAGTGTGACTGTAAAATACGATACGAATAGGTTTTGAAATTTAATTTCTCTAAGCTGATAAACAACTTAATTTTAAGAGTTCGAAAGTAAATTAAAAAGCTTCTGAATCGTTGATTGGCAACTGCTTGCTTTTATGTTTTTAGCTTTATTTGTAAAGGAAAAGATTTCATCGCTAACTGGAAATCCTAAATTTAAAATAAACGTTAAAATGTTTGATATTCTTCGTTTTATTAAGGTGTTAAATTTATTTCTATTGATTTACGGTGTCTCGAGACGTACTTTTGCACACTTTTTCTTCTATTTTTTTTTAAATTAAGTTGTCAACAGCTCATCTCATGCTTTTCTGCGAAACTGCTGACAATAGCTGTAAATCTGAAAATTTTTAACTCATGAGCATTACATTCTCTAGCCGGACGGTTGTAAACAAAAGCCCCAATTCATATGAAAACGCAGTAAAGAAAGGAGGGTAAAAAGAAAATCCTGTTTAGAATATTCACCAAACGAAGAAGAAAATTCTTCTCTCCTCCAATCCCCCTTTTTTTACAACCCCTGTGTAAGTTTAGGGATGGTTTGACATTTTTGAAATATGTGTCTTCCCTGAGCCAAGAGCTTTTGACTTAACGTCGTCGCCTTATGCGCAAAAGAAAGTTTACACATATTTCTGCATCGCTTCTTGAAGATAGAGCTAAAAGATCGTAAAAAGAGGTACATGCTCCCCCTTGCTTATAGCAAGGGGAATAGAACAAACTTCAAACAAATAAGATATTCGTATGTTTATGCTGCTTTTTCTGAGGGTGGGGTAGTGGTGAGGAAGAAATATTTGTGAGTCAAAGTGACTTAAGTTATTTATCTCGAGAAGTGTAAAAGTACACACTTATCTCTAATTAACCAAAGAAATGTTAAGAGTAAAATAGTGTTAATTGTTAAGGTATTCGTCGTGTTATTGTTTTTGTCATTTTTCATAATTCGTGTTTTAATTAAAATTCAAAAAATTAATTGCATTAAGGAAATTCATCACAACACTGTTAAATTCCATGTGTAATATTTATTTCTTTTAATAATTATTTTCGTTTCACGATTAATCTACCCATTCTTTAGCTTTGTATTGAAGGGGGGAATGATGAAGTATTTAAGCCAAGGTAGAAAATATTTGAAGCGAATTGCTAAAACGCTCATTTCAGAATCTGATGTGTGAAGCCAGCTGTTGCAAAGAGATGGAAATCCGTAAATAATATTTATTTCATTTATGAATATAAATCATCTGCAGTTAAGTTTCTAAGCCGTACGTTAATTTAAATCTTAAATTAAGCTCAAACTTTGAGTATTCAAATATTGAAGTGTAAGTGCCTTTTCCATGAAGTTATGGAATAAAACATGAAACTGAATCGTATTACATCAAACTGTTTACTCTAATACGTACATGTGCGGGATCATTATTAGTTGTAAGCCTCAGGAATAAATGACTTTCGTTATTTTGACCTTTAGAATTCCAGCAATCATTGTTCAATTCTAATATTCTTATTAAAGTTATTAAACTTGATATATGTATATGTATAATTTTATGATATTTCTACATAGATATTCTAGAATGTTTAATTCAAAGTATCTCTTCGTAGAAATAAGTGGTAGAAGAAAATAGAGTATATGTACTTCATCTATACCAAAGATTCATTAATCTAGCCAGCGTCTCGAGCTGTCGTTTTCAAGGGAGATCTTATACTTTATTTGCCAAACTACATTTTGTATCGATTTCCCTCTAGTTATATACAATTCTATGCATATGATCCAAGTCTTGACCTGAGCCCGAAGCTAATCCCATCACTGGAGTAGTTACTTCCTAACTATCTTCCCGAGCTGGCCGCACTCTCTAGATATAACCATATTCAAGAAAAGCTTAGACTTTTTGTTTTAAAATCAGTGTATAGTAGGCTAAGTCTAACATTGTAATTACTTATAAGATGCTTGTATGGCATATTCTTGTAGTTTTTGTTTTCTCGTGGCCAAGAAGCAGAAAGAGTG
>KK113587.1:751101-798603 GCA_000611955.2 Stegodyphus mimosarum | reverse complement strand
GCTCTTCATAATCCTTTTCTTTGAGTAAAAAAGCGGGCGTAAAGAAGAGAAATATGAATAAAGGTAATTCCTGTTATTTTATGTCTATCTTTTGGATGAGAGAATGATGCATAGCTCTTTTTGTTCAAGATTTTTTATGAGTTACCCTTTCCTCCTGTGAATAACTCTGTGCCTAATTTCTTTTAATTTTTTTATGGGTACAAAGTTAAAATGGTTTTATGTGTTATCAAATTAATGATATTTTTAATAACCACATCCTATATACACTTTCTGTGATTAAGAAAAAGAATACTTTCCAGGTTTGTTTTTATTTTATTTTATTTATTCATTTATTTTGGTAGGAAGTGATTAGACTTTAAGGTCATCGAAAATTTATAGTAATTGCCTTATGTATCAAATAAAAAATGAAAATTCTTAAATGTAACTAAAATTTTTTAAATCAAAATTTACATAAAAGTTGGAAATTTCGTTATTGATTAATCTTATAGTGTACATTAATTTCTGGATATTTACCAAATAGTTGTAGTTATACTAAAATTTAAAATATTAAAAAAATTATGCTGGGTTTAAATCTGTCATGCTAACTTCTCATAAACAGCAACCTCAGAAAATAACCAGTGTCATGAAATATATACGAAGTTCAGATTGAACATAATATTTTCGTGTTTTTTCCCATTTTTAAGATGAGTACGGTCCAATTTTGATTAAAAAGTCGTCCGATTAGAAAGTTAGATGAAGGTAAGTTTACCAGTAGGTAGACAGGTCTTGTGATGCTGTGCTTTATTCTTTAATATCCACAGAAGACTAATATTGTCTGCAGCTGTAGATGGTCATCTCAGGAATGCTGCTGCTCTCATCAGTGCGAATGCTGATACCGTAGCGTTGGACCTGATTCAAATCCCAGAGAAGGTTTGGATATTCGTAAGTGTTACTGTCTGTGTGGTATAAGGGCATTCAAAATACACGGCGAGCCGAATTTCCTCTCAGGTATGTTAGTGATAGGGTAAAGAGTGGGAAACCCCCGAATGTGTTCCTCTGGGTCTTCTTCATTGAAACTGTAAGAGTTCCCTTTTTCTCACTTTGTAATTCAATCGTCCACTGAGGCACACTTTAGGTAACTTTCTCGGTATTGAGACGGTTAAATCATCAAAGGGTATCGGCAACTTCTCACAAATGTATTAATTTGCAGGATGGGACGATATTTTCGGATTGGTTTTCTCTGTGTGGCGTGAAATTGTTGGGAGCAAGTAAAATCTTTTGGTTGAGGACACTGCAGTGCGTAACAGGTTTGACAGGAAACCATAAAATGTAATGACTTTAATCTTTGTGTTGCAAAAGGCACGGCGCCTATAATAGTGAAGTTGTATAATCACCAATAATGGGAACTGAATCACGAAAAGGATGCAACACAAATTCAGAATATTGTTCTGCTGAGGCCTGAATGCGTGATGGGTAGCATACATACCATCCACAGAAATGTTCAAAAATAAAGATAAAATTAATTTATCTTTGCTTGGATCTTAGTTTATTAAATTTAGATGATGTATAGCTATACATTTAAATTATCAAAGTATTTAGAATAAACTGCAAATTTTGTTAAAAGGGAAAAGAAAATTGGTTGCAGAATGATGAATTTTGGATTACCAGATGTGTTAAACATTATAGCAGCAGCAACCATGTGAGAAATACTTTAATTTCTGAAATTCTTCTGCACCTTGTAATGGTTTATCATCTGACATCCTTAGTTTTCTAATGTCTATACTTTCTTTATCGAAGCATTCTGGGAAAATGGACTGTATCTGGGCTCGAATACAGGGTCTTCGGGTTACTGAGTTTATACGCTATCTCTTACACTACAGGAATCAAAGAGAAATTTCTCGTTTAATTGTTTAAGTTTTAATTATCACAGTCAGAACTTGTTTTAACGACAGCTCATTTTAACAACTTTCTATTGCACTTAGTGGTGCAAAAATGGTCAATCTGATGGAAGTATATTAAATCCATTTCATTATGAAGACCGTTAAAACATCGATTTTTCTCTACCGTCCTTTATCTAGCTGCCATGATGTGTAATGTATAAGAAATCTTTAAAAAATTAGAACGAAGCACTAAAGACTGTATTAGATCGAAATTTATGGAATAAAATATCAAAGATAATTCCCATTTTTCTTTCGTCATCAAATGTACGATTTGTCAGATATAGCTTCGTAAACAGCAGCTTCATATTTCCCTAAAAATATTCCTTGTTATACATAGCAATGCTTTTTGAACGTACTTATGGTGTATATTAATTTCTGGATATTTACGAAATGGTTGTAGTTACCGTTCTATACTTCCATCTAGTTGTCGCACCAAATGATTGAAGCTTATTCAGTCACACAGTGAAAATCCTTTCACTGAACTGAAATTTAAACACATCGAGAAACATTACAAAAACCCATTGCTAGACGGCAAGCAAGCTGTTATTCTATGTCAGTTGCATCATGTACAGCGTTATAAACATCTTCTATTAGCAATAGATGTTTATAAAAACTAAGAATTATGTGTTATAATGTGATGAATTGCGTGCATTATAAAGTATATCGTTCAGAGATGCGGTAAAACTTCTGTTACTCAAATAATTATGCTTCTCTGTCTTCCAATTATGAATATTTTTAAAAGCAACTGATGAACAATATTACATAAATTGAGGATATATCCCTTGTGAAGTTCGACGAGTTTTTGAATTTTGTCTTACCTAGCTAATTTTGATCATAAGACTTTTTAAAAAATACTTGGGCGTGGTAGCCTGTCGCTAACAGACAAAACTTGTCGAATGCTTTTCGTAAAATAAAGGTGAGCTTGCTTTTATTTTCTGATTTTTTAGCAGAACTGAGGAAAAAAGTGTTGAATTTTACCAAGCCCCGTCTAGAATTTTCTATCGAGTGCAAGCGTTTGAAATATGTCCCTTTGATTCTTATACATTCCTTACTAGTCTGCAGGAAAAAGAAATTCGGCATAAATGATGTAATGGATGAAGGCGCCGGAAAGCAACGCTTTCGTTACCTTTCTCGAAATCAATCGCTTGGTATGGAGTTTGGGGAGATGGAATCGGATCCCACCCTTACAGGGATGAACTGGGTTAGAAAAAGTGCCGGTGTGGAGGAGGAAGGCATGGCTCCCTAGCAATCTTCTTCGTCTCCGCCCCTATCGATGCTGGCGCCAGATATTCATCCAAGCGAGATTTTGATGCAATCGGCTTTTCCATCAAAATTCCGAACTCATCCCCTTCTCTTTTCCCACCATGCTCTTATCACTTGTCGCCAAGAGGAGGAAAAGTTTTTATCAGTGTGCTGCTTCGTTGTAACGGTTGTGACAGACGAACCAATGGACGAACAAGATTAAGCGATACGCCAGTATCATTTTCTTCCTCATCATCCCCCTGTCCGGATTCGGGACAAATGTCAAACGTCCTTCCTCCGAACATCCCCAACACCCGCTAATCAGGTTTCAGCAATGGTCTGAATCGAATAAAAGAACTCTAGACTTTTAACAGCCTACATTAACTTTCCGTTTATGTCTAATATTTTATTTATATTCTAAACGTTAATATGTTTTAGTCTTTTTAGGTGCCTTGTAAAGCCTGCATCGTTCATTCTACGATATTGATTCATTCTATGATTTTACTCCTTTTTCGCATTTGTTTCTTTTTTCCTCCCCACTATTTGTACAGTCCCCCCTTCCTTAGGAAGTTTTTTAGGGTTTTTATAGTTTTTATGTGCTTTTTGCTTTATATACTATGTTGTTTCATCACAGTTTGTATCATCTCATATTTTATCATCATAATTTGTCCTTTTTCTTTTCTATCTTTTTTATCTTATTCTTTTCTTCTTCTTTTTTATGGTGTAAGAACTTAGCTCTATCCTTCATCAGATATTTTTATGTGTTGCGAATATGGGCTCCATTTTCTAGTGTTTCTTTGTACAATCTTTAGCATAGAGTTACCTGCAAAGGTCTAAGAGGAGATGTCTGCGAAAGGCCGTTGTAGGAGATCTTCACTGCGAGAAATCCCCTGAACAAAGTCTAAACATAAATCTAGCATAAGAATCTTATTACTGAAATTCATGGTACCTTTATTATATAAATATTCATAATTAAAAAAACTCCAACTATATTTCAGACATATGTAGTTTGCGGATAGATATTAACATTTAAGCAATGTGTTGAATTCTGCATTTGCAACCTCTGAACATCGATGATATTTTACTGGTTTATGCATTTAGGCAAAGAAAAAGACGATTAGATAAAACGTTCAGACAACAGCATAAGAAAGAAGTTAAACCTTTTGAGGAAAGGAAACTTTAACTCCTAATTTACCGAGCATCGTTCACCTGTGGAAAAAATATTCTAGGATTTGGTCAAGTTTAGCATCATAACGTAGCAATGAAAACTGGAGCTTCGCTTTGAAAACAGGATATTTCTAAAAGGCATAGCTAATGCTGAAATGCGTTTGCGGCTTCTCATTTTTAATGCACTTTTCTTTGATTCATGTGCTTCTTCATTGGGCTAATGATCTTAACAGGCCTTCCTGCCTAATCAGCATTCGTTTTTTCATTAGTTTGCCGATTGAGTATATGATACTAACAGATTCATCAACCTGGAGCAGATGATGTGTGTCTTGTTTTTGATTTTCTTTCTGATGAAATAGTCTCTTCTCTTTGCTGTTTACTCTAGGTTTATGCTTCTTTTTCGCCGTTTTCTAACCTGCAGTTCAAGAAGAAGCCTGTATTGTATCTCTGAAACTATAGTTCTGTAAATTTCCAGTTGGTTACATTTCCAGTTCCCCCTTTTTTTTGGGGGGGGGAGGCTTCTAAGTTTTGTTGGTTTCTACTAGTGAATTGCTTTGGGATTTTCTCTCGTTAGATATGGTATGAATGATTGTTCTTTCAATAATTATTTCTTTAAAAGTACTCAGGTGATGCACTCGACAATTCGAGAACTTTAATGCTTTAAGCATTATTATATGTATATTACTATTTAGTTAGTATATATCATTATTTAGTCCACTAATTCTGTTTTAAAATGTTTAACGGTTTCAGTGTTAAAACTGAATTAGATACTTTAGTTTGTTTAAAAACTCGGAAATAATTTTGCGTTTAATCCTTCATTTTCGAAGTTAAATAAATTCAGAAGAGGCACTGACAAAGAGCACCAAGAAACATAACTATCAGAATTTTTCCGAAAATTGGATAGTTAAAAGTAAATTGTGTTTTACCCATCATCATCATAATAAATATTTATCATAATGTAATACATATGATAATTATTGCGAAAGCTAATTATTCCTTCAGTGTAATTATTTTATATGTATGCCTTTTGGTTACATGCTAGTCAGTTCATATTGTCAGTGATGATCTCAGTTTGAAACAATAGTTAAGACATGGAAGTTTGTGATTATTGCCATATTTACTAGAACCATCGTGTTATCGTTATTGAATTGCTTTATTATAATTATGGCTATTATTTGACATTCATCTTATTAGTGTGAAGTTGTCTCCCGCAAAATTTAATAAAACGTATATCCACAAGCTGTCCTGAAATTTATTTGTAAACTTCAATCAACGAAAAAGTGTTCTGTTTTGGGAGCAGACTTATTGTTGTATATTATTGTATAATATTAATTAGCCTTGACCTAGAAGAGAGCTCTCAGAGAATTAATTTCAGGACTGCTTGTGTGTATAGCGTTTTCGCACTATACACACAGGCAATCCTGAGAGTTAAGAATATTAGTTAGAGTTAAGAATATAAGCTTAAAATTCTTCTCGAAAGGTTTTCTGCCGAAATGTTTCTTCTTTTGCCGCTGAGGTAACGCGGTACTAATTAATAAACGGTAAAATTAGCTTTAGTAGATATATCCATATGAGGAATCCCCCGCCGGTGTTGATACTCTGGTTTAGTATTTTACTATGACAGCAACGGCTCTGCGGTCGATAACACGAACCCAGTTTTAACCCTACGGCTAGGAAGAGCAGACTATGTTGTCCTGGACGGTCGTTCCTTAGGCCATCGGAATGGGCTAGCGTGATGGCCGGGTCGATAGTTTTTCTCCCCCCTTGGTGGTCTTCGAGACCTGTGGTCTGACGAGCAGCCGGTGCCCGGTTCAGCCTTGGAGATTGAAAGAGAGTTCTTTTTAGAAAAGTTTGCATTGGAAGAATGAAGCCCCCATGACTTTGCAAATGATTTCACTAAATCTCTCTTTTGAGGCTTGACCGGTCCTCTGTCTAATATGGAGGTTGTTCACGGGGTGTCGTCTTAGTTGCATTTTAGTTGCAAGAGAAGTTAAAGAAATTTGATTATTTGATCTCCATGTGATAAAGAGACGCTTATTATTGTTCTTATGCTGAAGATGAAGCAAAAAGACTGTATTAAATATTCTTGTAAATGCTGAGAGCCTGTCTCAAAATAAAACGCTGTAATAATTTCATAGTAAATATAAAATAGGATTTTGTGAGAGGTTTTCTGTATGGTGCAAAATGCGTATTTACATGACATACCTCTTGGGCTTTATGGGAAATGCGGCATGAAAATTTCGGAATTTATCTCTTAGAGCTGTCCAACACACCGACTAGAAAATATTATTGCACTGTTTTTGTGGACTGGAAGCACTTAAAGGCCATTTGTCTATATAATGTCCTTGCTTACATTGGTATAGAGTAAGAAGGCTAGAAGACTCTCGGATTCCGTCCTTAGAGACGTCAGATCGGTGGTGTTAATTAACTCGATCAAAATAGGAATGAACGTGGTCAAACTGATCAGAATTTTTATATATGTCTTTGCAGAATAGACGCACCTAAAATGCAGGGTTCATTTAAAGTCTTCTAAAAAAGATACAGGTTGATAGTCGGCAAAAAGGGATACAAAAACCTCGAATTCCTTGCCTTGAAATGTCAAATGTATGTATCAAGATTAATGCTATTAAATCGATTGAAAATGTTATCGAATTCATTAAATCAGCTGAAACTGGGATAAATCGTGTTATCACCGCTAATATTTAAGAACTGCACTCAATGATAAGCGTAACTATATCCACTCATAGTGGTACATGAGACCAATCTGTGCGGCTAATATCAAGACTCTGAATAAGCATGAACAACAATGCATTTTCTGTAGCTACCTTTAGCCAGGAGTTTTTCTCCAAACAATGAGAAACAATAAACCTGTGCCATACTTTCTTCGTATGTGACCTTGTTTCCTAATAAAATGAAAAATGCCTCAGATTGATAAATCTTTGTCCAATTCTTTTTTTCCCATCCATTGTCACGACTGATTACGATACAATTTTACGTTTTTGAACTTTATATGTCATCAAATGTACGATTTATACGTCTACTTTGCGACAACTAGATGCGACAACTAGATGGAAGTCTTTGCGACAACTAGATGGAAGTATAGAACGGTAACTACAACCATTTCGTAAATATCCAGAAATTAATATACACCATAAGTACGTTCAAAAAGCATTGCTATGTATAACAAGGAATATTTTTAGGGAAATATGAAGCTGCTGTTTACGAAGCTATATCTGACAAATCGTACATTTGATGACGTATAAAGTTTACGACCTTTTAACTTAACCGCGAAATGTGGGCTGTAATATTCAGGACGCAAGAAATCATGTAATTTTGTTGTCATTGCGCCGAAGAGTAGCCAAAAAAGTTTCGATAACCATCGTCTTCTACGTTACAAATGTGCCGTGACAAATCACGATTTTGTCGCCATCACCATCATCATCATCCCGCTTTTTAGTAACCCATTTCGCATCCCTTCTCCTACCACCACCGACTTTCCACTCTTCTTCGCCGAGTTCTGATAATAATAATGAGCGCCAAGAAAGATTGATAAATGGCCAAATCAGCCAACCCTAACAAATGATACTTCGACAGCCGACTCAGCGAATTTGCTGTCGCAGAGAAGGAAAAAAAATGTTTTGTCAAGTATGGGATCTGAACTGAGGATGACGCCATCTTTGGTTATTGGAAAAATTTTCTTAATTTTTATTTGCTGATAACTTTAAAAAAATATTTTCACCTAAAATACTGTTAATTCATTTCGTGAACATACGAATGAATGCTTTAAAAATTCTAATTTTCAGCAAGTGTATAATTTCTTCAGGTTTTTACAGGAAATTAGTAATAATAAGTTCATGTTTAGGGACACTCACTAGCGGGATGACTTCCGGTTTAAGGAAAGATCGCCCTGCAAGTAATGAAAAAAGAAATGTTGAAATTCGTTTTTACTAATTCATCGAAAGTGTGCGTTTTCATTGCAGACATGAGTGTCTGTGAATACTATAGAAAGAATGACAATTTCAGATTTTTCTATAAATTAGACAAGTCTCTTGGACTAGTAATTTTACTTCGCGTTGTATTCATATATCAGTTTATGAACCTTTTAAGTTTAAAAACTTATTTGAAAGAATGCCATTTTTTAAACTTATCTGTAATCAAATGCTGAATGTGTTTGCTTTGATATGTTCAAAGAGTACATCGTTAAGTATATTTGCACAGGTATTTGGAAAGAACATCAAGTTTATTTCCTTTAATATTGATATCAGATACATGCTTCATACTTCTAGTTTCAAAATTTCCTAAAATATTACGTGGGACATGAAACAAAGGATCAAAATATAGCCACCTCCTTATAGAGTGCTAGTCCTTCTTGTGATTTCAGGCAGCATTGTCTGGAGATTGAACTGCCCGAGATGAGACTCCAGATTAATTCTTATTCACTGAACATGGTCAATGCAATATTTCTAAAAGTATATCTGGTGAGAGCAGATGCTGAATGAAAGCAAATAGTCCTGCCGTTTTAATTATATGGCTGAGACAAGTTATATGATTTGGGACACCGTAAATCGAAGTTATTTCAACACGTATTAGAAATCTTCGTCTGCGTTTACATTCGGAAATTTTGAAACCATGGTAGTGTTTAGAAGCTCTTCTCTTATATTTCGCGACCTATTCTGAAGACCTATTCTTAATATAGTGCATTATTAAGACAGAAAATGAACACGCCAAAGTGAAATATAAAATTAGCAAAGCAAAACCTAAAATCTACGCTGAACACAAAGTTGTTGCTTTGCTAATTTTATAGTGCATAATCCTGCCGAAAAAGAAGAATTTAAGAAATTTAATAATTCCATTTTGATCAAAGTTATACCTACTCTTATAGTGATACTTTAGTGGTAGACAATATGATCTACATTTGAATAGTTCGAGCTAGAGTTCCTTTCAGTCTCAGGCCTGTACTAACTTAAAGAACATTAATGTACTGAGCATGGCATGAACATTTGAGCATGGCTGTAGTATCTAACGTACGAATACAGTATGCACTGAATGGATGGCTTGTTGTCTGGAGATCTCAAGTCGATATATGCAAGCGAATTATTCATACTAGATTTTCAAGAAACTACTTTTGTTTATTCTAAAACTCAAAGAAGTTGCTGATGTCATTCCAAAGCTTCTAAATACTATTTCTCCCGAGTCATTCCAGAAATTCCTACTTTTCTTCAAAGCTTTCATACGCTGCTGCTTTTCATCTTAAAATTTGTAGAAGTAGGAGGCTATTTTCCTTCTGGGCGTACAGTGCTTACTTTTGAATTTATTTACCTAGGTGTTCATAACCAAACGATATGCATTTCCTGTTGATAACATACAATAAATGGCCCACCTGAATTTTTTGTTATTTCATATGTATGTGTGATATTTTTGGGGGGGGATTAGGGCTATCGAATTAAAAATTTATGCTATCACTTTACGTCTTAAATATGCTAAATAGACAATCCTCCTAGGAGTTGCGAAGAACTGATTACGGTGGTTTATCGGATCTGTCATTTTACAATAACTTATGGCATTGAACTTAAGATAAAATACTTTCGTTAAATTTTGGAAAGTAATTCCAGATTTCTGTTAATTTCTTAATTTACTTTCGTTTTGGCCAGTAAAACTCAGTTAGTAGATTATCTCTTACTCTGAATTTTCTAAGAAGGTGTAATAATAGTTACTGCCGCTGTTATTAAGAATGTATTTTTGAGCACGAGCTGGGGTTTTTTATTTAAAATTGGAAGACAATATTTTTTCACGCATATTTATTTACGCATAGAATTGCAAGACGAAGAACAATTAATTGACCTTTCTATGCTAAAGTGTACTGAGCACTTTAGCATAGAAATTATTACATTAGCATATGCTTACTTTTTACCGCTATCGAAAATATGAAAAAGAAAATCGTGTATCATACCTTTGTTTTGTGTTTAGGGATAACGAGGTTATTCGAATCCAAAAACGCTTCATAATGTTAGGAAGATCAGAAAATAAATATTCAGAAGTAAATAGGATGTAGGATCAAAAACTGTCCTGTTATCTAGAACCTTCGAATCTCAGCCTTTGCTATAAAGAATAGTTTTTGCCGTTTATCTTGTCATTTCTCGTTCTAGTATTTTGCACAAAAGAGCGTAGCATGCATTTGATAGCACTTTCTTTTACTGATTACCAATAAGCAGTTTGCCAACAAAATACACCTTTTACAGATAACAATGTGAAATCCCTCTTTTTATTATACTTTTCTTTCCGTTCCGTTATCATCTTCCCAGCAAGAAGGAAATCTCCTTCTTCCGAAAAAAGGGGGAGGGGGAGGATTTTACTTGGCTGGCTGAGCTAAACCCAATGAGTGACATAGTAATGATGATATTTATGTGGAGGGGAGGGGGAGAGATCCAATGGATGAGGAGTCAAATCCAATTTCATTAATGGCAACTAGAGGGTGTTGGTGGAAGTGGGAAGTAGTTATGAGTGAGGGTGAGAAAATAATAGTAGCATTAATATCTTCTATTTTTATTTATTCTACTAGAAAAGTGCGCCAGAATCCATTCTTCCTATTATCTGTCTCTTACCATCATCATCCTAGTACTTCCATGACGAGAAAGAAGGGAAATAATAACAATAATAATAATAAAGGGAGTCTTGGCGTCTGTCCTTACATCAATCAGTCAGCGTATCCATTATCCTCTTGACTGATACAAAATCAATATAATGGTCCCTCCACCTATTTTATGCCTTGCTTGTGTTCTTCAGGCGAGGAGATCATAGGCCATAAATCCTTAGTTATTCGAAGCTTTCACCATAACTACCCACCGAATAGGAGTAAAAGAGAAGAAAAAGAATGAAAGGGGAAAATCCGGGGAAAAAAATCCTGTTCGTTTCCCTTCATTATCCCTTTGAGACGGTGATAGTGATTTGCAGATGAGTGATGAAAGAGTCTTAGTACGGGAAGTCGCCAAACTTCCTACATTTGCATATTTCCAATTGTGTTTCAGGAACTAATTACCTAAAAAGGGGGAAATAATATATAAAACTATATAAATCAATGCTCATTAAAAAAAGAAATGCCTAGTGTCCCAATGTATTTGATATATTTTTTAACTTCTTATGTAATTTTAAGTTTTATAAGCTCTACAATTATACAGTTCTGTAGCAGAAAAGTACGTGAAATTCAATGAGAGCCACTAATTATCATTATAACAAAGATAAGTTACCCGAGAAATAAAGCAGATTTTTTCTTGTTCGCTTGCTTAATGGGGATATTGAAAAACTGAAGATTTAATTCAACTCACTCAAATTTAAAGAAGATAAAAGGAAAGTTAAAAAGGAAAGTCTTCAGAAGACTACGAATGTTAGGCAGTTCTGCATTATATTGATAACAGCAGTACCTTGACTGTCGTGAGGGATATCTCCATGATGTATTGAAGAAGTGGAGTCTGTTTTCTGCATCTAAGACACTGACCTGCCTAATCGTATTCATTTGCACTTTTTGTTGTGTATAATAAATGTATCCTGCTTTGAAAAGAAAAAATGGGTAACGTTAAATGCCGCACTTTGCATTAAGTGTGAGCTTGGAATTTTTACATGGTACAAACTGGTAATTCTTTAAATTATCATATGTCCTCATTACCGCATATTTTCGGTTTAAGACCATGTGATTTTATTATTAATGACTATTTTGAAGTGATTATTTTTGAACTAAAACTGGAGAAGAACTGGAATGTACTGAAGTACCGAAACGAGAAAATCTTTCTCAATACCCAAGTTAGTTACTAGGAGGTATGCTCCCGCATGACGTCGCTGACTTTTAGTCTACTCAAAAGCAACTTCTTCCCATATTCTCTTTATGTCGTAATTTCTCCCACATCGCGACTAGCAGCCCAGACCGTCTAGTCGGATAGTTCCAAGATAATTTTCTCTTCTGAAACGCAGAGGTGATCGATCTCTAATATAACGTAGCGACTGGATTCATTAATGCCTACTTTTCCAAATTTTTCAATTTAAGAAGACTAGCAGATTTATCTGGGAAAGCAGTTGCTATTAAAAGATCTCCAGAAAGCAGTCATTTGATGTTCTTTGTTTCACCTGTAATGGAATATATATATTTATGAATAAGAAAAGGTGACATCTTTTGAAGAACGCAGTTTGAGTTATTTTATAAGGTAGTTTTCCCGCCTTCTTCGCATGCCTTCGTGGTGTAATGGTCAGCACGTTCGGCGCGTGTTCGAGAGGTTGTGGTTCGAATCCCGGCGAGGGCATTGTTCATTTTTCACGACTTTCTGATTTAAAAAAAACCTAATGACTCTACAGTGGCTCCCAAATTAAAATGGTGGTAGATGATGATTCTCCACCACCAGGATTTAGCTACTGGGTTCCCTAATCCCAGTCGCCCTTTAAAAGGGGAGTATATAAGGTATTTCTCCTGCCTTCGTGGTGTAAGTGGTCAGCACGCTGGGCACGTATTCGATAGGTTCGTGGTTCCAGTCCCGGCGAGGGCATTGCTCATTTTTCACTTATACTTTAAAAAAAATTCTAATGACTGTACAACTTATGAAAAGAAATTTGAGTAGAATTTCTCCAGGATTCGCTTTTGTTTTTACTTTTTTATGAATTAGTAGTTCGATTTTTTATTTTTATTATTCATATTGAAGAGAAATAACAATTCGGATCCGGCCGCTCCACCCACCTCAAAGTCCAACAAGGGAGCGTAGATTCCTGCGCCAAGGCTAACCCGGTCTATACGCAGTCTGAAGCTCCGCAGTGAGCTTTTCCGAAAGATTATTTCCAAGCCACTGACATTAAAAAACTAGTGAACAGCAGATTGAGCTAGCGAGGACAGCTAAGTGTCTCCAGTTTCAATCTGAAGCAGAGGCCAGAGCAGTGTTTTGGGAACAGTATCTCCCCCCTCAATTAGCAGGACCCTCCTTTCCAGCCTTATGGGTTACCATGCACAACAAACGCATAAGCATGTTTCTCCATGAGAAACTAGAAACAAAAGTATGTAACGTCTTACTTTGAGCTCCAACCTCCGAAAATGAAAATCATGAAGGAACAAAAAATGGAAAATTAAGATAAAGAGAGAGGAAACAAAACAGAAGAGAGATGACTGGACTGCGGGATCGTGATTCCCGTGTCACTAAGACGATAATCCCTAAACGGCTAGGGTGCCTCGGAATTGCCAGATCTGTGCTCACGGAGACTAAGCTCCCGGGGGCCCTCTTGCGATGGTAACGACTAGAAGATATTGCAAGGTTTATCTAATCTTTCCATATACTGCATTTTCTTCCGATGCCTCCCGATTTTCTTCCAGATATTTAACGATTGCAGTATGTATTTTAATTGATTTGACGGATATGCAGTTATATAGGATCTTCAGGATAGAGGGAGCGTGTTGTTTTGGTCTGGTTCAATTTTGGGAAGTCCGCAGCGTAGAACAGTAAGAGTACATGTCTAGACCTTGTAGCCTCAGTTTTTTAAGTTTGTTATCTATCTTAGTCTAAGTTTGTTATTTTGTTTTACAACAAGCTATGTGTTTTAATAAGGGATTTGATCTAGAACTTGCTTGCAGATCATAGAAATCATTTTTAGTGATGCTGTTGGAATATGAATCCGGATTTTTCATTCAATTTTCTCATAGCATTTTGGAACCAAAGATATTACATATATCATTTTGACAGACTTTTTTCCTCGGATTCTTGTTAAAAAAAAGGTGATTATCGCATTCCATCGTATAATTTTCGATGCATGCCTGGTAATTTAAAAAGGAAATTCTCTGAGTTTGTTTCATCATTCGAGGAAATATGTTGCAATAAACTATTATAAACCCAAGTTGATGGAAATACGTAAAATTATGCTTCAGTTATTTACTTCAGTTTTTATATTGCACTATTTGAATTATCATTTTAACAAACTATGCGTTTCGTTTCCATTTACAAAAAAGAAACGAAATTTATAATTGACAAACTTCTCTTATCAATAATTATTTCCAACTTCGGGAAAATCATGCATTTCAATTGTGATGCAGCAGTTTACTTTCCAGCTTTGATTTTTAGTTATAACAACAGAAAAGTGATATCCCCCCTTTAAACGCAAGCAAGGAGCATTTTGCATTCAAAAAGAACTGCAGAATTTTCTATAAACCTTATATTTCTCTCTGTATGTTATCTACAGTATACGAAGGGAAATAAGAAAACTTTTTATTGTTTCAAACAGAACGTTTCTTGCGATTCAGTTTTGTATCGCAATCTTCCCTTAATTCCCTCTGAGCTGTGTGCACTATCCGCGAGTTTTGAAAATAAAGGCTTCCTCAAGGCATCCGAAAAATATATATTCACATGTATCGCGACGACGGCTTACATTGCATTAAAATAAACCTCTTCACCTCCTTTGCGGCGTTAAATTCCTAAGTGTGAAAAATAAGAAATGCAGTGCTGAAAACTGCGTTCATGTTTGACCACTCTTCAGAATGCAGAAATAAAAGTCATGACCGTTATCTTAGTTACACTATTCCACCAAAATCAGTCAAGCTTTTGCAGTCGTAATAATATTATTATACTTAGAAAAACGATTTTTTATTGAGTGTGTACGTAAAAAAAGTACTTTTAATACGGATTTAGCAAATTCAAGATAACTCATGTCATTTAAAATCTAGTATTAAGAGACTGAATAATATAAAATAACGAATAAAAATTCATAAAGCATTTTTCATACGCTTATTTCTGCGAAGTATTTGAAAATTTCAAAATTATTTTGAATGGGTTTTTTTCTATAGTTAAATAATTTTTTAGCCGTTTTGTCGTTCGGTGGTTAGCGAAAGTTAGCAGTCGCGCCAAGGGGTTTGGGTATAAACTCTGGATAAGTATGGAGGCTTGTAATGTGTTTTCATTTATGCCGGTTCGGCTTCTTCTTGTGATAGACTGCATTCAGCGCTCTCGATAATGCCAAACTGAATGGCTATTGTGTTCCGACTTGCTTAAGCGAAGCTCACCAGCGGCTGAGCAGTGAAGCCATTTAACACTGGTAGTTCGGTCCGAGGCTCGAATCTCGCCGAGTGGGCCCAGTGTATGGGCGTTTTCGAAATTTCCTTAGGCGAATGACATAACTAGCAACCGCCATTGGGTAACAACATTTTTTTTTCTTTCCTTTTTTTTCCCCTCATGTAACGAGTTTTTTTGTAACATTAGCTTCCATTTAATGTTTCCCTTATTTCCGTTTGTACTTGAATAAACGGATGATAAGTACCAGGAATGAGTTTCATTTAAAAATATGCTAATTTTCAAAGTAAAATTTAACGTATTGTGTTTTATTTCCTTATTAATTAATAATCTTCATCTGTTTTCTAATTTTTTAAGTAGTTCTGCTAATGTAAGATCAATCGATTGTAAGGAAGGGTAACTAAAGTTCTGTCCCCTGGAATCTAATACTGATCCAATATTAATTTTTCAAGTTTTAAATGATCCAATATTAATGTTTCAAGCTAATGTTGAATTAAAAATCCCTTAACTTTTTATGCAAGTTTAATATATTAATAAAGAAGTTAATTACATCTTCTAATTCCTCAGTTGATGTTTGCATTTAAAATGTTAATAGATCTCCAATCATTGCAGGCAGCTACAAATTTTACTGCCAGATATTTTCATAGTTTTCTTCCCTTTTTATTGCGTTCCACAGTAAAATGGCTCTGTACAGATCTTTCTCTGTAGCGTACGCAACTTAATATTAATGGTTGTTAATTTTATTGACAACAACAATTATGAAGAAGTATTCAGCCGATGGTTACTGTTATCTTCAAACTAGTTATTGTTAACTTTCTGATGTTTGTTATAAATGGATGCAAAAAAAATAATAATAATAATTTCTAATGTTAATACTACGTACGAAAGTCTACAGATATGAATAAAGATCTGTTATATTTTTTGTTGAATTAGAAAAGCTGGAAGAAGCCATTACGAGAAGTCTTCAGCTTTGCTGAATTGGTGGACCGAAGTAATGCAGATTTCACTCGCTGGGAATTTCCTTCGTGGGTACAAATGGAAACCATCTACTATTTGGTATCTGCTAAGCATTCGGAACGCAAGAATACGAAATAGGAGAGTCATAATAAAAGACGCCGAGCAAACACAAACGCACGATAAGGCTTTAAGACGCTCGTAAACATGGGGGACGGGTACGAATATGTCGCAATCCCGCGCACTAAGATTTTCGCACTCCCATCTACTCCAATAACCGTTCTTTTCTAGGTGGCGATATCTCTTCTCTTTGTCTTATCGTTGCGATTCTAAACGCAAGGGGTTAGATGCATAAAAGTTTTTCGGGAGAGATATGTTCATTTGTGGCCAGTTCAAACACTATTCGTTTTGATTACCAACAACTAGGATCTAGCAGAAGCTCTATTATTGCTAGGATTTATGAGATGAAGGTAAAAAGTGGGATGAAGAAAGTAAAAAAAGCCATGAAGATATAAGTGTAATTGCAGCTGTATCTCGTTTGTGCATTCGTATTGTCTAGTAATACAAAAATTAATAAACTTGGTGTTAAACTTACACTAGAAATTTTAGTCTATGTTTACACTAGGAATTTTAGTCTGTGATTAAAAAAAATCACAATTGTTGCGAAACACTTCGTAACATCGGTAAAGCACAGGTTAAAATATTGAATTACTTAATAGGTCACAATCGCATTTCTTGGCATAATGTAGATACTGGATGAAAAGTAAATCGACTTAGCCTGTAATTTCGGTGTATGTAAAAAAGGGAAAAATCAAATGGGCTCTTTGATATCATTGTCTCTTGTTCTTGTTACACGCGTACGTTATTCATCTGTTTTATTGGCACGTATATATTCGACTTCCAAATGTAAATGAGTGCAGCGTTGGATTCTTCGTCTCTGAGCTCATCCACGCCTGAGGTATGTTGAAAAGGTTTCGTTCAAAAGATTTTCTTTGACTTTGATCGTTGTGCACTTATCGATAGATTATCTAAAGATACCACATTCTGTTCTTTGCTACGAAACATAGTCTGAGGAAATCGGCCCCGCATTGTATTTTGAGGCATCGTTTATTTCTGGAAGATGTAAGATTACGTACCTTAAAAACACACACTTTGAAAAAATCTGAGAGTTTCACTCGGATGTGATACCTTCTCTCCGTCTTGTGATTTTCACATATTTTGGCTAAAAATGGGTTCACAAAGGGAAACGCTTTATATTGCATATCGAAATGCAGAATGCGTTTTCTTCATGCCTTTACAGCCAACTGGAAGAGTTCTACAGAAAAGCAATTGACAGGCTAATATGTCAGTGGCGGGGTTGGCTCCAAATATAGGTGAAATACGCACCCTTCTAGGGTTCTGATTTTCGCAGGGCGCCAACTAGGTTGTTCTCTTAAGAAACAACTAAGTAAAAGTTTATTTCGCTTCTAATTATTAATGTGTTTAGTTTATAAGAGGCACACAACCATACTATTTGCCTAGAGCGCTGAGAATCCTGGAGGAGGACCTGATCTATGGGGTTATTGTCTCTACAACTAAGCGGAATATATAAAATAAAAACCACGTTTATAATCACCCTGTGTAAAGTTCATTTAATCTTAGATCAAGACATCTAATCACACATGCTAGAAACATTGAAGGAAAAATGATATAATTAAACAGCAAAATGTTGCGCCCGCCTTAACATAATTTAACGGTGTCTAACGAAACATAGTCTGAGAAAATCGGCCCCATATTGTATTTTGAGGCATCGTTTATTTCTGGAAGATGTAAGATTACGTACCTTAAAAACACACACTTTTAAAAAAATTATAGAGTTTCACTCGGATGTGATACCTTCTCTCCGTCTTGTGATTTTCACATATTTTGGCTAAAAATGGGATCAAAAATCTAATTCATTTAAACTATATTTTAAAAAAGAGGAGGTTTTATCGCTTGTTATCTTTTTTTTAATCATTTGTAAAAAAAAAACTTTCATCCAATAAATGCAAAACGTTTTGTGTAAACTCATTTATTGGACTGGAATAACTTAAAAAAAAGAAAGAAAAAGGATAAAAAATAACGAACAAGGAAATAAAGAAATTTAGAAATTCTGTAACTGTGTGCAATATGGCGGGAAAAACTTACTAAATAGTAAACGTATAAATATTAATGAACTTACTAAATGTATAAATATTTAATAAAATTTGTTAGGAAATGTTTCAAAATAACATATATATATATGTATTATTTTAAATTATTTTCCATTGATAAATAAGTAGTGTTTCTGTCTTGTGAACTGATAGTCCAAACGGATGATGAATGCTATACGGCAAAATCTAATGGGTAATGGTATGTTAGGTAATTTAAACTAATGTACCACGACGCGAAAAATAGTCAGTTACTGACCTGTCGAACATAAAAAAGAAAACTCACAACGAAATAGCCAGTCTTTCGTTTGTAATAAGCCCTTTTAAACCTGACATCTTGTAAATATATTCACTGATATTTTTTAACAATTGAGTAGTTAATGCAGGTTACATGTCATGGCACGGAAAAATTAAGTTATAAACGTTTCAGTTAAAAAAAGGAGGTAAAAAAAAGAAAATAATTAGTTTAGAGTTAATTCTTTTCTTTACACATCAACTTTAAAATAAACTTGTTCATTAGTTTCCTTTACTTAATCAATAACAAAAATGTAAACTGCTTCGAAACATTTAGAAGACATCAAATGAAGTAATAAAAAAAAGTCTTAACACCAGATACTTGAGAAAGAATATAATGTAAACTAATATTTATCTAATAAAAAGTAGTATAATAAATGAACGTATTTATATATTTTAGGCACATTTCTGATTTGCCTGTCCCTTTTCGAATGATATTGACCTCTTGTTTAATCTGTGATATCGCCGGAAATTATCACACAGTTTATATAGCTTAGTTTATCACAATTTTGTACAGCTTAGTAATCGGACGGAAGCTGTCTTGATGGCGTTATCTACCTATTATAAGGGGCCCCAGAATATTTTGGTCGGAAATTTTATCTTCGAAGTATATCATTATTACTTTCAAAAAATAAAATCTAATATGTTAAAAATTCATTTATTTTCAAACTGAATAGTTAGAATAAAATTCAGATAAATGAAATGTTTGATCCTCATATACGTGTGTCAAATGTGCCTTCAACTCAAAATTTAAAAAGACAATGCGTGTCTTCTCTTTCTCTGCCAGCGTTTATAATTGAATGAAACCTCGGTTTTGAGATTCATAGTTTGGAATTCTTTGTGCCAGGTTTAATTCAAGGAAGCTATTTTATGTTTGGGAAAAAGTGCAGCGCTTCCCGACAACAAGCTCCGTCACGCAACAAATTTGCACAGACATCGTTTCCGGAACATTATTTCTGCGCCGCCATCTCTGGCTGCAAATGATATTACATCTTCCTTCTTGGTGAGAGGAAGAGGCGAAGCATTCGGAGAATGAGGAAGAACGGTAGAAGGAGAATGAAATGGACATGTTCGCAAAGTCATCTGAAACACTGGCATCCGGAGAAAGACAAAACACTCTTCGCGACCCCGAGGTTACCAGCTTTCATAACTCAACGGTTTTCCTGAAAATCTGACTTGCTTGGACTTGTCTCCAGACCCCATAATTGGGAAGTGACAAAGGAGCTATATGTGGAAAATTGTGAATTAAGCCAGTTGTGAGTCATTAACTACACTCGTCCGCCAGCAGGGCATGCCGTTACCTCCACCAACCTTTCTCTCCTCCCCTCTGCCAACTGATCGAGCGATGCGAGTGCGGTGTATGTGTCAGTAGTAGGGAACGGGGTGGAGCTGGGGAGTGCTGCGTTGTAGTTGTCAGAGAGAAATTTAATTAAATGTGATATTTGTTTGCGTGTCCGATGGCTGTAGAAGGAAAGAGTTAAGTTTGCGAAGTTCTTAATCACCGGAGCATTTTCTGCTCAGACGCGGGAAGTTCGGCAGGATTCTAAATAAAGACGAGCTGAGTTCTTTAACTGGTAGTTTAGAAAGTCTTTTCAGTCCAGTACTCTTTTGGGACATTAGAAATAATTTATTCTATCCTTGTATCCGATGATAGCGTGTATATTTGAATTCAGTTTGAGGATTTCTACAAATCTCTTATTTATCACTGGTGAAGTGTAAATACAAGAAAAAAAGAGAAAGTATCTCTAAATATTTTCTACATAATAAATTAGTTTTCCTTTTTTTTTTATTTTAATTCGTCATTGCGCGAAGTAGATCAAAATTAACGTAGTGCACTTTTACGTAGATTCCGCGAACTGTAGCGATAATATAAAATCTTAAGAATCTAAAAAGTTAATAAATTATGTGCAAATTTTCGATTCAAGATAGTTTACGCAATCGTCTGTTGGAGGATATGAATTGTAGTGAAAATTTTTATATTTTAGAAAGATACTAGAAATTAATGGTTAGCTGGAGATCCTTAATGTAATTATTAGTACTCCCTCTGTCTCATCATAATGGTAGCAGCTGTTAATTTGTCCCATAATAATATCCAATCATAAATCCCTTTGAAAAATAAATATAGAGCTCAACATTTATTATAAAGAAACTAGATTAAATTAAAAAATAAATTAAAAATATTACTCTTGATTTTTATTTTTAGTATTCAGATAGTTTCTAGATTTTGTTACTAAATTTTAATCTTATAGGTAGGATCCCGTGGCTACGAAGCTTTGCTTTCCTATATACTTGAACTTAAAATTATTGGAGCCATCGTTCTTCATTGCTTCCTGCATATCTTGTTGAAGTGATAGAAACGTATTATCCAATTTTCGGGAAAAATATTATCAAAAACTATGTTTATTGCTTGTTTATTCTCTTTTGCTAACAGGAATACAGAAGTTATTCGCAAATGTTTTAGATTTTCATTGTATTTACAGAAATATTTTACCTAAATATTTTGGATTTTAAATGTTCCATTTGATAACTCTTATTTTTCACTATCTTTCTACGCCATAATTTCCAAGTAATAAAGCTTTTTTTAGTAGCGGAAGAGGTATTATCCCCTTCCTCTTGAACAGCTTTCCAAAGTTCAAGGAGGATTGTAGGTTAACGTCTGGACAGTTCGCTTTTTAAAAGTCCAAAAGCTATCCGTGGATCGTCGGGAGATTTAGTAGAAATATTAATGAAGTAATATTGCATTGATACACGTTTCTTATTCCATTTTTTCCAAAAAATTAGCAGTTAATTTTGACGTGCGGCCGCCTGCTTTGTCTTCATGCAGTTCTACTGATTGATGGCACTGTGGGTAAAGATAAGCCATTTCTTTCAAATTTGAGCATAAAATATGTTCCTGATATTATGCGGAGTTGACCTTAACAGTTTTCTGCACTCTCTTTAATTTTTCTTTGTCTCTTTAATTTATATGTAATCGTTATATCAAAAACGAACAACAATCATAAATCCCTTTGAAAACCTTTCTTGAGATTCTTTAAACCATGTTCTAAGATTTTTTCCTTCCCTTTGATGATAATAAATGGATCTGTTTCCACTGCGGTCATTTAAATATGCCCAAGATTCATCTATTGTGACAACATTTTTTCCATTTTTATCCGAATAATTGTTGCTTATAGAGAATTCTGCAGCGCGTCCTGCTTTCGGCGATATGTCCTGGAGAAAGACGGTGCACATTACGCTTTTTTCGCCTTTTTTAGATTCACATCAGCTTTAATCAGTTTGTTTACAGCTGACACTGAGCATTTTAATGATTATACTGACTTCGAAGTATTCCGTTTTTTCCTTGGATATGTATTTCGACCAATTTTCCTCCTTGAAGCCAAACTTTGACATTTTTTTCTTTCTTATTGACAGTATTATCTATCGTTACTTTAGATACCGAAAACTCTTGACTTTCATAGCGTTTTTTAATAAGTAAATACGAATAGTTTTCTTCGGAAAGAGGAGAAACATAGCCTTTTGTCTGTTGCTTCTTTAAAAGCACCATTTTGTAAGAAACCCAAAATTGTCAAATAGCAGACGATAATTTACGCTTTCAATAATATAGTTACAGTTAAAAATATTTTTCGCAAGCAGGCGATTTTGTTTCATAGCAAAACAAACACGTCTAAGAAGTGTGCAAACAACCTCTGTATGTCTGAGTTTTCCCCCATAATCTTTGCATTTACGTGCATACTTTTGTTTTTCTAAACAATCAACATTAGCTTAAGAATCACTTTGACAATTATTTATGGAAGCACTTCTTCTCCAAATTCTTCATGTGGTCATTCTGTTACACTTAAATTTTGCAACTAATTAAATTGCACCTTTCTGCAACTTTTCGTTTTTCTTTTGATGCATCAAAAACGGCAACTCGACCTTTGCTTGAAAACGTTTTTTTCCGTCTTACTTATATAGTGGGTTGATATTAGACTGAAATAAAACAATTGATTTCGATCAGCAGATGAGATTAGAAAAATAGTTATAATTCGTAATAATTAGATTAACCTAACAATTGAAAGACGTGTCAAAACAAATGACAGGTGTTATGAAACACTGATTTTGATTGAAGGCCTCGCGGTTTTGCGCTACAACTTACCTTACAGCTGCATTCGCCAATAATTCCCGTTTAAATGTTCACTTGCTACTATTATTATGGGACTGTGGGAGTAGTCGTTAATGCTTTTTGTCTAATAATGAAAATTTAATCTTTTTTGTTATTGTAAATTTATCCATTCAAGTTATAAATACGCCTTAGTTTCCAAATTGAAGAACCAAGTTTTGTATATGAATTTCTTTAAAAAAAATTTTTAAACTACTTCTTGCCTAAATTAACATAACTTGAAAATGTAATTTTGAGCCTAGTTGATTTCAACTTCTTTTAAGATTCTAAATATATCTTAGCACTGATATTGATTAATTTAATTTGAATTTGATTTGAATTTAATTATTGAACGATGTAGTCTTTTAAAATCGCAGAATAAGCTTAGAGTTAATAAAAGTAAGCTATATACACTTGTTTAAAAAAATATTAAAATTTAACATTAACTTGATTTAAAATTAAACATCTCAGCACATTCGAGAAGAAAAAAAATTGTCCTGTTTAGATAAGAAATTTTCTACGCATATATTTTATTTCTACGCAGCCATTTTATTTGTAGAGATAAGTTAATTAGCTGTATAATTCATGAATTTTCTTGCTTTCTGGATAGAGATCCAGAGTTGTCCATTATGTTTAAAACTACACACAACTGAGAGTAAATTTTGAGACTCTTTATAAATTTTCTTAAGTTTCATTGTTCAAAGCTGATAGAAAAGGAACTAGCTTTTTAGGCTTAATTCTTTTGTACAGCCTGCATGATTTCCAGACTTAAAATGAGTTTACGACTTTCGTCCTTTTAAAAGTTTAAAATGTTTCTCCTCTCTTTTTGCCATAAATGATTGCTATTTTCTAGAGCAAATATATTTATTTTGTGAAATGTTCTTTTTCCGTTTTTATTTATCGTTTATTAGCCTAAAAGGGTTATTAGTCTTGAAATTATTAACCTAAAAGGGGTATTAGTCTTGAAATTATTAATCTAAAAGGGTTATTAGTCTTGAAATTAACCTAAGACTAATAACCCAAAAGACTATTCAAGACTAATAACCTAAAATGGTTATTAGTCTTGAACCTAAAAGGGTTATTAGTCCTTGAATAACCCTTTTAGGTTATTAGTCTTGAAATTATTAACCTAAAAGGGTTATTAGGTACGAAGTTATTAGCCTAAAAGGTTTATTAGTTTTGCATAGTTTCACTTTTCATTATAGTCTGTTAACGTTCATCAAAATGTAAGATATTTATCTTTCAGATTTAATCTGTTATTGGTTAACTAACCAAGCTATTTAAAAGCAATAGAACGCAGTTTTTAATAATATCTTTTTTTTTTACTTTTCAATATGATTTATTTAAGTAAAAATTCATTCTATATATAATATATCTAATTAAAAACATTAAATACTTTTATAGAATTACGTTATCTATTTTTCCATTTTTCAAATATAGTGAAGATATATAATGTTGTTATGTTACTCTAAATTTATACTCCTCTAGTATCTTGTAAAATATTTCGCTGTACCACCTGGGCCATTTCTATTGATAATCTCTATTGATAAATGTTATTAAACTTTAAAAGAGTCCTTTTGGGTGATCATTAATATCTGAACCCTTTCATGTTTTAAAAATCTTTTATTGACTGATTCGGTATTCCAAATTAATCAGCTTTCCGAATTATGTTACTTTCCTGTTTTGATAAAGAATTTTAATTATGGCTCTTAATGGCTTTTAATGATGAATGGATTATGGAAATTTTGATCATCACACTAAATTAATATGACGATCCTTTGCTGTCTTGATGATTAAATTCGTAATAACACATCTTTCCAGTTTGAGATTGCTATTTATTCTATTTTTATATTTTAGTTGACCTGTGTTTACATGTCAACTACTTAAAAACGCAACATTCAAGTATTCTTGTATTCAACAAGTATTCTTTAGACTCACCTTTCTCAATTTTTTAAGCTCAATTTTCGGTAATTTATATTTTCGTGTTTCTTAAGCTCAATTTTCGGTAATTTATATTTTCGTGTCTCATTTTTTGAGCTGAAGAATCTTCTTTTGCCGTCGTTTTTCAACTCTAGCACAAATTTCTACATGCCTGTCCCTGTAAGTTTCGACTTCTTCAAAATCATCGGTGTGCAATTTCATACCATCTTCAGTCTTCAACAAGTCTTCAGCAATTACTGATTAACAACTTTCAAGTCTCTGGAACTTATCAGTAATATGAAGCTGTAAAACGAAAATTTCACTTACATCAACAGCTTCTTTAAGCAATTTATTTTCAATTTTCCTTAGCCAGAGAGTAAAAGACGTTCTGAAACCCTTTCTTTGCGCTTTCAACGCATTCAAATCTATTTTCAGGTAATACTTCAAATTACGAGATTCCAAAATCAAAACACACGCTCAGCCGGGGGCGCCACTTTCTCATGTTGAAAACGAGAATTCAATATCGGAATCAGGGGTTCGCATCTACGCGAAGCACGGGTGTTTGTAGTGTCTGAAAGGCAATAATCGTTTCAATTTTCACGAAGACATTTTATTGAAGCACAAAACACATACACAGACATAACAACGAGAACGTGCGTTTCACAATTCGACACAAAAGATACACAAACACTCTCACTCTCCTTCTTTTTTCTACATTCATTGATCTGATTCTTATACATTCTAGAAACTGACGTCACTACCCAAGCTTCAGTTCATTTCAACTCGTAACAGTTACATTTAGAAATTTTTTATCACTTAGAAGATATCTTAATGTTTCATGTTCCCAGATTCTTTATTTAAATGTATTCCCCCCCTTATGTTTTACTATTATGTTTTTTAATTATATGTGCCTTTAGATAGATCTCTGAAATGGTTATCATTTTTTGCTTTTAATTATTAGCTGATCCACTGTTATGCAGAAATTCATTTTTAAATAAAAACAAAAGCAAATTGCCTTGCATATTACATACACCACCTACCGTTATTAAAGCTTTGTAGCGTTATTACTTCTTATTTTGTTTTGCTTCAGATATTGCAAATGGTTTGAAAAATACCTTGTTTAAAATCTCGGAGAAGGGCTTGGATGATTGTAAGTATCTACCTTCTGTGCAGCATGGGGCACTTAAAATACTGCGAGTCGAAAGTCCAAGTTTCAGTTTGGTAAGAGGAGTAGAAGACCTTCATATCCGTTCCCAGGATATTCTCCATGTACATATAGATACAGCTTCCTCTATCTCATACATATAGAATCGGCCGCATTCTGTGATGCACCTTGGGCAACATTCTCAATAATGAGATGACTAAATAACTGATGGGTATTGGCCATCCCTGACGAATGTATTAAACTGCAAGTATCTGGCTGTTTTAAATGACAACAACAAATTTCCGGATTTTTATATAATGTTCAGCTTGAAGGAGTATCAAAAGCAACTATTTCGTTTTCGTTTGAAAAGAAATAATATTGTCATTTATAATTCATGGAGCAGGATATTATAAGGATATATATCGCATTTCCACATGCGTTCTGTCATTGGATAACTAGTTTGTAAGAATCTGTACCGCGATCTAAGTTAGACGCACAGCCAAGTCCGACCCCAACTTAGGACCTCTGTTTTAGGTGGGAGGGGGGTCTGCCAAGGAGAAAAATAGCCCATCGAGAGCTTAGAGAAATCACTACACTGCCGCCCCGTCCCACACTTACGGACGACAGATCAAAACGTACTCTCATTTCCTCTCGTTACTCATGACTGAACATTTCACCTGGGGTTAACACTCCCGTGAACTGAGAATACCATGAGGTGCAACACTTTTAGCTTGGGAGATTTGACTAGTCGTCAAAGTGCCTGCGCCAGTACTACACGAGCAGCCGCAGACTGCAGGATTTACACGGTGTTGTACAACGGACTGGCTGTCGCACCGCTACCGAAACCATGGAATTATACGGAATACGGGTCAAGTGGCAAGCCACCAGCCTGAGGACATACAGCCAATACCCCCTTGGTTCAGTTGTATAAGATGATGCTATGATGAAGTACCAAGACAGTATAAACATACAAGGGGTTCTCATTGGGTAAGTAGTTAGTACAGCTAGCTAACATTGAAAAGTCTGGGGTTCGAATATCGTGATTGTATAGTTTATTTCTCGTGTTTCGTAGTTCGGAGTTATGATGCCCGAACTGAAATATGGTGATTGATAACCCGTCACCACCTAGAATTGGTCGACTGGGTCTCAGGGCTTTCCCGCTTTTCAATAGAGGAACTGGATTGATTTACGAAAAATCACGCGAGGGCCTGTCTGTTAAGGAAAGGATAACTTTTTAGAAGATTTTAATATAGCTAACCTATTCGCCGAGATTTGGATCCGTGTCTAGCTATCAGTGTTTAGTGATTTTACCGCTTTACTACTGGTGAGCATCTTTTTATTTGAAGAAGGAGGAGTTTTGTGTCTTTAATGGGGGAGAGGGTACTTAAGGAATTATCGCACTTCTTCACGCATGTCGTTGGAGAGTAATTGGTTAACACATCCAAGTAGCTAAAATCCATAGTCCGAACCCGGGGGAGATCCCAGTTTATTTTTCATATTTCCTGATCCGAAATGTCTACTGGCTCTATGTGCGACATATTCAAGTATCGCTATGTCATGAAATCTTTAAATATCACATTTTATGCCTTGGATTAAAAACAATTGTAGCAAAGTGATCCGTCTGTTCAGAGTATATGTAAATAAAATGAAACAAAAATGAAAGTAAAATATCTTCCTAATTCTTGAAGGGTTGAGGTAGAAATCTCTACTTGACTCTTGATAGGATAGGAAATAATCAGACAAAAGGCTTAAATAACACCTCTGTAATTTTTAACACATTTTTTTATCAATTCAATTTTTTTTTACCATTTCAATGCGCGCAAAAATAACTTGTTCCCTCATTTTTATTACAAAATTGCGACAAATTGGTTGCTGTAAAACCATCGGCCCATTAAATAATAAATAGCAGTCATGATTCATCCTTATTTCTCCTCGAATCTTTTTTCGTTCAATCAGGACAACGTTCCGCATTTTAAGACACAAAAAGGCGTTGTTATGCTGACCCTCTTCCTGCATCGCATAAAACTGGCCAAAATATTTCAAAGTCACGCTTCTCACGCCGCCGTAAAAATGAAGAAACTGGCTCGTAAAAGTCAGAAGCAAGGAAGAATTTAATGTATTCACACCCACCTCCACCTTTCCTTACCCTTTTCCTTGCCCATGATGATGGCATCGTCTCATGTTCACAACCTTCCTCTGTTGAGACTCCACGCCGTAAACGGTATTTGAATGAGATGTAAAATGTTTGTTAAAGATTTCCTTCGTGGAAGAGAATGCTGTTTTTGAGGCTCTATGGAACGAGAGAGAGGTGGGTGGGGAGTTGCTTTCTTGAAGGGCACATCTCTTCTTGCAGTTTTAAGGCATTTCTGAGGAAATAGGATAGTTTTGGTAGTCTCACATATATCTCGCTCTTTGTATATTAGTATAATGGAGTATCCACAAAAGAAGCACACAGTTTTTTATCATATTCATAAGAAAACTACAACAGATAATAAATTACTTTCATATTTAAAAGAATAATAGTCAAGCATTTTTCTGCATAGTTAGTATGTCTCAACATTTAAGTAGATTGCTTGGAAAATCTGTAAGCATATCAAGTGCTGCATGGAGGAAAATTGCATATTTTGAGCCTTCAGCTAAATAAAAGATGTCTTCTTTTTTATGCCTTTTAATATTTTTGGCATTGTGGAATTATAATGTTTTTTGAACTGGATGTAATGACTTGTTAAAATAGTCAACCAGTGCAAGTCTTTAAAATGAATTCATACTGGTTGGATATTTTACAGATTCATGATGAAACATTTCAACGTTTCAAGAAATGTTGGTCTAAACACATACGAATATCCTATGCTGAAAAATTATATTTAGAATATCCAATATCCTTCGTTACACCTGTAGTACTAATAGTCTTGATTCCTTAAAGTGTAGTACTTAGGCTGCCTTCTATAAAAAAGCTGTTGCCATTTTTTTCAGTGCTTAATATGCTATATGAGACACGCAGTATTATTTATCATCAAATTCCGCAGAATTTCACAAATATAGCAGTTTTTGCTCTAAAACCACATAAGGTGTTAACTACATAGTGTTTTTTTTATTGTTATTATTTTACTTTATTTTTCAAATATAGTGTAAAGTTGCGTATTCCTTTTATATGCCATATGAGCTCCATTCTGGTGCACATAATGTTCCGTGATATTAGTTTGTTTTGGGCAAGTTTTCTGTTCGTGTAATAATAATATATTTATCAATTCCAGAGATATACCATCCCTCAGAAACAGCTTTGTTATAACATTAAATTAGTAAATTTTGGTATTGCCAATTTGCTCACTGATGGTAGTTTTTTTTTTTTTCTTTTTTTTAAATATTGGGTTTCAAAGGAACCACATTTCTTCTT
This sequence comes from Stegodyphus mimosarum, assembly GCA_000611955.2. NCBI lineage: Eukaryota > Metazoa > Arthropoda > Arachnida > Araneae > Eresidae > Stegodyphus > Stegodyphus mimosarum. Next base: position 769,239 of record KK113587.1, on the reverse strand, counting down.
GAAATTTTAATACATTATATGCAAAAGTATTTTACTTCAGCAATATTGAGATGAGATCAACATTGATGTAGTTATTTGTATGTTACCATATATTCAACTCTGTTGCATAAAGCCACCATAATATTTTGTTGTCGTTTATCATGATTGGACAACTTTCTTTATTGGCAGTATGTGTACATGTTTGCCGATAAATTTACATGTTGTCTCTGAAAATGCTTAATGATAAAATCACTTAGTTACTCAATTTAAATGCTCCAGTATTCTGTGAATGTATTCTGTTTTTATGTTTGATATGGATTTTCAAGACTTAATTAGTTTTGAAACTAATAATATCATTTATAGTTGATAGCCATTAAAATTCACGATGTATATGTCAACGTCCCTGAATCTGCATGGCTGATATCGCGAAATGTTGATCAATTTTCATGTCAAATGGTACAACACAACATGATTGTGTTCGATGCTAACATTATTAATTATTGTCAAAGGTAACCGACGTCATTTGACATTACTACAGAGATGTAATAATAACTTCAGCAAGCTCTCACCATATTAATTATTGTTATTATAACATTTCTCTATATTACTCTAGCTTTCTGTTATCGTGTCTACTCTGTCGAATAACTAAACAATTAAATCAAAAGTTATTTGTATTTATTTAACGATTATTTAGTATCTTCCCATTTCGTCATAAGTAAATATCATAATCTCATTTTTTTTAATGAATGATTGCATGTTGCAATTTTTGCGTAAACAATGATGTAGTGTCTCTCAGGAAGATTGCTTGGCTAAATATTTCTTCAGATATTGACCATATAGCTATAGTTAAGAAACGATTAAAAAAGTTCACCATTATACAATCGAAATTGCTGGCATTTATTTAATTTAAAATTTTAACGTTGTACTACTAATGCCAAAGGTGGCGACTTACGTTAAATTTTCGAATGCAGATTTATGAATGATATTTTTGGTTTCAGATAAACGCTTATGCAGAAGCATGGATTTTAAATTTTCATATGTAGAAATTAGAAATGCTACAATTTAGAATTTTTACCTCATGAAATAAAATTTTAACAAAACTTTTAAACATGAAATTCTTTGATCTGGCAAAAAGAGTTAAAATCGTATAATTTTAACTGCATTTTTCGGGACATATTTAGAATATTAAAAATCGGCTTCCCCCCCTCTTTAAAAAATTTTTATTAGGGTAAAGAACTACTTCATAATTAGATACGAAGCATATTAAAAAAAATAATAATCTTAAATTAGGCGAGGAAGTAATATTAGTTTGAGGTAAATTTTGAATAAAATCCTATCAACCTAGAGGGCGGGCCTTTTCTCCTAAAAAGAACATTGTCAATTTACTCTCAAAATTGATTTTTATTCAAATTCTACATCAAACAAAGGTTGATTTTTTACTTCCTTGTACGAAGTAAAGTCTTTCAATCGCGAAAACTTTCGGGTATCATATTTCAACAAAAGTATACATTTTGATCGCTTTTGTATTCATTTGAGCGATGTTTCTATGTGATATCTATACTGTGGACACAATAATGGACGCTTTCTTCCAAAACGGATTGTAAAATGAATTTAAAATGGAATCAGAAGAGATTTTTTCTTAACGTTTGTACATACGTACGTATATATCTCGCATAACTCAAAAACGAGTAGTGTCAAAATATTGAAATTTTGTATTTTGTTACCCGGCTCGGTGAGCTCAGTTTTTACTTCCTTGTACGAAGTAAAAAGGAAGTATTGTAATCGCGAAAAATTTCGGGGACCATATTTCAACGAAAATATCCATTTTGACCGCTATCCAATGCAATTTAATGATGTTTTTGCTTGACGTACGTAGAACAAAATAAAGGACTCTTTTTCCCCAAAAAAAATTATAAAACTGATTTAAAATGGATTCTGAAGAAATTTTTTTCGTGGTGTCTGTTCGTACATACGTACGTACGTATGTATGTATGTATCTCGCATAACTCAAAAGTGAGTAGCCTCAGAACGTTGAAATTTTGTACATAGGATTGCTATAACATGTGGATGTGCGCTTCGTATTTTGGTTGCAATCGGCCGCACCAAAAGTATACAAATATATTAAATTTCTTGTGCATATATCAACTCTGTTACTCGGCTCAGTGAGCTCAGTTTCTTTAGTCTTATATATTTGTCAATTGCGCATTTATGCTTTAAAAATGATTGAATTATGTTCTTATCTTCCGGTTAAGGTTTTTATGCCTTTAGTTAGTTAAGCTGCATGCAATAATTTTAGAATTATCAACAATTTAAAAGTTGTTTAAGTGCGAATAAGCGTAATTTTTGTTTAGCATAGCAGCTATATTTATTTACATTTGAAAGTTAGCAGAATAGTGCATTTGTTGCCAATCTAGAGAAACTAAGCTTCGCAGTAACAAAGATAACGTTTAATTTTATTATTGCGAATTAAATCATATGCGTAATCAGTTTTGGAATTTATTCGTGGAAGTAAGTGTTTAAGATTTACTTCGTAATTTTTAATATAGATATTTTGAGTTTTTATGTATTTTTGCCTTGTCGCGAAGTGAGAACTGAATTAATTGAATGAGAAATACTGAATCGTCTGTGAATGACTTTTTTTTTAATACATCGTTTTAGATTTTATAGTATTTGCATATGGAACATGTGGCAACAATTAGATAAATTCTTCAGATGATACACATAATTTTTGTGCATTTTGAGTTATAAAATCAATGAGATGTAACGGTGTTAAGTGAACCTAGCCCCAGAGCGTCGCTATAGTAAACAAATATAGTGAATTTTAAAGAGTGCATTTATTCTATTGCGGTTTATGGGCGATCGACGAAGTAGATTTAATTCAATCCAATAAGTTTAAATGAAATGCAAAATGCGTATAATTTAATATTCCGTCCAAGGAAGTCATGTGGCGTACACATCAGATTTTTTTATTCTTAAATATTGGTAACTTGTGCATTTTTTGCTTTAACAGGTGATTGAATTATGTTGTTCTCATGTTCCAGTTAAGGTTTTTATGCCTTTAGTTAATCTGCACGCAATAGTTGTAGAATTATCAACAATTTGAAAATTGTTTAAGAGGAAATAAGCCTAACCAGTCCGCCTTTTACATTTGAAACTGTTAGTAGAATAGTGAATTCAGTCAGTTGATGCACCATTTTAAAAATAGTTTTTTTAAACGGTTTTTAACTGTATATACATATGTATATATGTACAGTTAAAAAAACATATATATATATGTGTGGGTGTTTTTTTTTTAACAAATTTTAATGAAATTTGAGTTTTTATGTATCTTTTCCTCCTTAAGTCTTCCATCTTGCGAAGTGTGAACTGAATTGATTGAATTAGATTATATAGCTAATGAAATTAGAGGAAATAAGTTTAAATGGATTGCAGCAAAAACTTGTATAATTTAATACGCCATACGAGGAAGTCATATGCTATCCACGTCAAGTATATTGGTCCTAATTTTAAATTTTACATAGCATATCTTGCTAATAATCCTCAATTCAACCTTGCCTTTCCCTTCCCTAACAAAGTCATTTCATTATATCATACTTTTCTTTTAGGTTCTGCTTTTGTTTGACCCAAAGCAAACAAAGAAACAAAAAAAGTCCCTTATTTATAAAAAACTACACATTTCTAAATTTAGAGTAATTGAGGAAGACAGACGGACATAACTTTTAATTTGTAGATAGACCTCTTTTAGTATTAAATATGGAGTAAGGCGCATTGTATATGCAATACTTTCGAAAATAAAATGCTTTGAAGTACAGTGAATTATTTATAGTAGTCATGTAATTTAATTTTATTACGAATTCATAAATAAAGATATTGTTAAACTGGAGTACTTTTTTGCCTTCATTCGCTAGTTTAAACGATCATAATTCTTGCAGACACATGCAGTGTGAAAACTATAGGTTTAAACTTTCTTGCGTACCTGAATAGAAAAACGGATAACCGTGTAATAGCTTCTTTCATTCGCTTACTTGCCAGTTAGTTCCTATAACAACTTCACTGAAAGCATCTTGCGTGAACATGGTCATTTATTTAGCACACTTCTTTCTAAAATATAGCCATGAGGCTTGTGGTTGATGTAGCTACAACTCATGCAACAAAATTTATGAAAAGGGACGGGCATAAAAGTCTTTTCATCATTGAAAAGAAGCTTTTATTTGAACGGCGACCACACCGCTTCGTTCTTTACCTTCTTTTCTAGGAATTTGTGTTCCGCCCCCTGTTCTAAAGTCACGCATCGAAAACGACAACTTTAATGTCACTTTCGTAGTTTCGGACCGCTATTGTTCTCCGACGCGTGCTCGCTCGCTATTGGCTAGTTCATCTCAACCCCCCTACATCTCCTCTTCCACCTTACTCTTTCGGTTCTGCTTTTGTGGCTAGGTTCCTTTCGCTGCGTTCCCCCTTCCCTTCCTTTCACCCCACGGGCACTATGCAAATTACACTTTGTGTCATTCTGTCCTAAAAGCTGTCGCGCCATCTAGTGGAGAGATTTATAACTTCATTTTTACCGGGCTGGCGTGATGTCGACCAGCCAGTTTCTGGGGATATTTTTGAAGATTAAAAATTCTGCTCATATTTTTTTGGCTCAGAAACTGACATTAAATGAGAGTTATCTGAATTGGGGAAGAGTTTTTGGCGCGCATCACTCCCCTCCCGACCTTATTATCGCTTGAGGTACGAGAAGTGATCGTTAACGCTTCGACTTAATGGTCTTAGAGTTGAGTTGCACTGCCGGATCGAAACCTTGGATTCTCTGAAATATCACTTTGAAGAAATAATCTTGAATTAAACAGTATTAATATTTCCAGAGGGAAAAAGAGGCATTTCGACATCGAAGCGCAACCGCTGTAACGAGCCAGGTATGTGTCGAATGATGCTTTCTGGGATAAAAAAATATCATTGATGCAAAGTAGGTGCCAACCCATAGTTGTTCGTCCGTTAATGTCAAATTAATGGAATGGTGCATTAATTTATTCATTGGAAACTGATTTCTTGTTGCGATAAATTTAATTCTGATTTTTTTGGAGCAATATGATTTTGATGCATCTTTAAATGACTTAGATTACGAATTCCTCTGATATTGTAATGGTGTTATTTTATGGTTTAAGGTATTCGCATTTTATTATAGTTCAAAGTCATTTTACCAAAGCATTAAACAGTTCTTTTCGAGTCATCTAAAAGTAACCTCAAAACATGACACAATTAAAAGAGTGTATTAAAATATACCTGGGCTAAATATGCTACGAAAAATAAGATATTTTTGGATTAGATTCTTAAAAAAATATTGCTGGATACAAGGTAATATCTCTTATAGATTTTGTGCACATTTCAGAACACTTATGAAGATGAAAATATTATAAAAGGCTTTATAAAAATCATTGCCGCTTTTTTTCTCCGACAAACTTTAAATGCTAAAGCAGTTTCATACATGTTTTAATCCAACTCTAATATCGTCAGTGTCCTGAACACAAGGAATAGTCAGCACTGATACATGACTTTTTATTTAAATTACTCTCACACGTACGACGATACAAACATAAATTTTAAATCATAAACATTGAAATCTTATGGAGTTTTACTTATTTAATTCAGTGTTCAGTCCTTGAAACCCACAAACACTAACAAGCGAATAATCTTTTAAGTGTGTTAACAGAGACTGAAGACTTAAGAAGAGTTAACTACCCTTTATTTCTCAGAATAAATACAATCAGTTCCTAACTCGGAACGTACAGCAAAGCCTCCACTTGGGCTTGAACTTAAATAATTATGAAATTAAACTAAACTAAGCTTAATTAAAGCTAACTGAAAGATATAGCCGAAGCTATCGAGATTCTAAGTAGTTGGCACCTAAATCTTAAGTAAGTCGGCGAAGCCAAACAAGGGCCTAAAATATGCCCGAGCGTAGTAATATCTAAGAGAGACGTAGCCAAAAGGCAAACGCTCGCTGGTCAGAAACTCAGAATCTCTCTCAAGCAGTCGGTGAAACATCGACTTAAATACTACTCTGTACACATTTGCATCAACTGCGTTTCTGAAATTACATTCTGGTAGGAAATTGTAAGCTGAAACTAGAAAGATAGGAAAGATGCATAAACTTAAAATAACTGTTAATAAAATTAGGATAAACCTTACAATCTATTGATTAAATCTCGAGCTAATGAAATATGCAGAGGAGATAAAAATGGGTCATGATGGCATTGTTTATACTTGCAGACAAAATGTTCACTTCTGTAGGTCCATGGCGGAGTTCGTTTTAAATCTAAAACACTGCTGTTTTGATCGCGCAGGCGCAGTTACCTGAGATCATCCTGGCTGACATTTAGGATTATGGAAAACTCAAGTTCATTAATAAGCATTTTCCCCACTTAATGGACAGAATTCATGGTCCTCATACTTCTTTCCGAGAGGAATTGTGTGACTAAATTCCTTCTGTTTTAGACGAATTTGAAACAATTTCTCTCTGCCCACAGTGCTGTTGAGCTAGTAAATGAGTATACAAACTAGCTAGTATGAGTATATAAGGAAATTAAATCGCACTTCAATATATATGTGACCCTTCCATGTATAATAGGGAATATATCAACGATAATTCTTATGACTGTGCAAAAAATTTCAGCATCTAATGCAAGATTAGAAGGCATTGTGACGATACAATTGTCGATTAGTGGCTTGAAAATAGTATCATCGTGATACAGATGTAGAATTCTAGTAGAAAAATACACAAGAGGAACTTGTGCTGCGATGGACTGTAAGTATTGTTGTAAATTGATATTTTCTACATCATCTGCTAATGCTTCATATACTAAATCCTGTGTTTAAGGAAAGTACTCCAATAAAGTTCTTGAAAAATGAAACTATGCAAAGTACACTTACTTCCAAAAGTTAAGCACGAAGATGTAAAATACAAAAAAATCAACAAATACTGCTTTGATTGACGCAAAATTCGGCAGGAAAATAGCATATATATTTATGCATAAAACAAAATCAATAATTATATTCAGAAATGAAAACAATATTAAATTTTTGTAAGTTATCAGATAATGACATACTGGAGACTTAAACAGAATTATGTATAAAGTGAAAATAAGCAGCATAAAATGAAAAAAAGATCATTAATAGGGTATGTGATCCCCCCTCATCTGTATAGAAAGTTTATACCTTGGGACCATGCTTTCAATTAGGTGGTCAACCACCGCAGAATTAAGCAATCGCCATTCTTCTTGTAGAGCAGTTTCCAGCTCAATAAGAGTGACTGGAGGAGGGAAACGTGAAGATACAACACGGCCGAGAGCATCCCAAAGATTTTCAATGGGATTAAGGTCGGGCGAATATGCTGGCCACGCCATACGCGCAATCCCTTCACTCTCCAGGTAGTCATTGACGATGCCAGCTCTATGGGGACGTGCGTTATCGTCCATTAAACAAAAGTAGGGCCAACTGCTGCAGCGTACAATCTCACAATGGGTTCTAGTACTTCATCTCGATACCGGACAGCCGTCAAAGAACCCCGTTTAAAGATGTGCAGGTCGGTGCGATATCCTAATGAAATCCCTGCCAACACCATAATGCTTCTGCCTCGGAATGCGTGATGTTGTGGGACTGATTGCGTTTCGTTAGTCATGCCATATCCTTATACGCTTGTCATCTGGCTCCAGAGCAAATCTTGAGTCATCAGTAAACATGGCATTGCACCAGTCAGACACATTCCGATTGACATGTTCCCGGCACCACTGTAATCCTGCCCCTCTTGATTGGACGGATAAAGGAAACGCGAGGTACCTGCGCGTACAGTCCACTCATATGTAATCTTCGGCGTACAGTAGCTGTAGATATCGCCTTACCAATGGATGCTGTAACCATAGATGTCACACGTGTGGAGATCGCTCTGCGATTCCGTTTGGCTACAATAGCAATATATCGATCTTCCGCGGGGGTTGTAACCCTTGGGCGACCGGCTACGGGCCTTCGGATAACTGTCTGTGTGGTTTGGAATTGTTTCCATAAACGTGAAATTACGCAGTGATGAACGCCGAAGAAAAGAGCAACATCTGTGATAGACTGTCTTGCTTCAATGCGCCCCACAGCACGCCAGCGCTCAGAATCTTCCATTCGTCTTCTGGAAGTCATAGAAACACGTATGTCTTGAAAGCAAATTTAACGAAAGTTTTAAACACCTTCTCTCAGCACTTACAATAAAATTTTGTAACCCTTCATAAAGCTGGCTTCTAAGACTGTCGTTTTTGCATATTTCTTGACATGAAAGCGCGCTTGGCTGTTACCTAACATATTTGCATACTTCCATCTACCTCTGCAGCGAATTGTATCCTGTTCAATTCTGATTGGCTTCCGGAAATAAGCATTTTCTTTTCCGTGCTTAACTTTTGGAAGTGAGTGTATTTTTTTATTGATAGAAACAATTAAATGTTCAAGAAGATGTATGAAAAGAGCTGACAGAGCCCATCACAAAATGCAAGAGTATGACTCACTGTAGAATATATGAAAAGGCTTGTTAACCTTTCCTTTTCTATAAAATTTTAGTTAAAAGTATTAACAAATTAATTAAAAAAAATCAGACTTCTGATTAATATCATGCAATATTTAAACATGCTTTTCCTAAGCTTTAAAAAGTGCGGTAGAATTATTCGCTATCATTTTGCATTAATAGAAAGGTCAGTGTAAAATGAAAATAGTAAAAGTTTGATAAGTTCCACGACAACTGAAAAGATTTTGATAACTGCAACGAATAGGAATGGCGTAACTAAGACACTGTTATGAATACCAATCTGGGCACAATGTTTCCGCAACAACTTAAACCTGTTTTTGGAAGTATTCTTGCATCATAGATTTTAAGCAATCCCATTCTTAAAAGATATTACTGTCATAGGACATACATGTTTTTGAACACAATCCAGCGGGGAAACAGTCAGTTTCCTACCGCAGATGTTTCTAGTGAGAAAAGAGATATCACAAGGGAATTATTGAAATTAATTATTAACTTCATAACAGGCAGAAATTTAAACTGGCAGTTAAGTAAAATTAAAAGCTTTTTCATTAGTTGTCAGAAAAAAATCTAAATCACCAACTCAGGAATTTTTTTTTCTTTTGCTGGAGGGATAATTTTAGTCAAATTAAAATTCAAAGAATGATTGAGGAACTAATGAATTTTGAAAGGCCTTTGCTCATAACTTTTTAATAATTTTCAGCCTATTTTATTCGATAAGATAACACTATAGCCGTTGCCTTGTATTTTTTAATTATCTGTACGGCGTAAAGTGTTCTTACTCATTTAAAGAAGGACAAATGTCCATCCTTCTCGAAATGTATAGAGTTTTCAATAAAACCAATATCAGATTAATGCTGTGTTTTACTTACATTGTAATTTAAAACTGGCGTGCTTCTGCCGTATAATATATAAGATAGTTTTACAGTCTATTCTTTTTTTATGAATTTCTTACGTTAGGGTAATGTTTTAGGCTGAAATTTTTTCAAATTAGAGTAAAAATCTGAATTTTAAACTTTTCCGTCTAGAATAATCATTAACTATTGCCTTCAGAACCAAGTCCAAAATGCAGATAAACCTAAATTGCGCTCATCACATTAATGTGTGTTTGTAACTCAACGAACGAAACGAAAGAAAATGGCGCGAACATTTTTGTAGAAAATGTAACGCGAGAACGAAACGAAAGAAAATGTCGCATGTATTGTTCCGTTGTAATGTAACGTAGATCAGATAGTCATAAATAAAAGTTCCTTTAACTCCCATTTTATGCTAAGGCATTAGTTTTTACTATTAACTAAGATATAAAAGATTAAGTTTGATTGTAGCGTTTAATTTCTGTTGTTTTCAACTAATGATAAAAGAGGTGTGGGATTCCACACTTTTATTTAAGTGTTAAATATGGGGAACATCTACACCGATAAGCAAATGATCGCTTATTAGTGTGTGAACAAAGACGTAAGACTCAAGAAGGGTTAATTACCCTTTATTTCTCAAAATAAGGATGAGCACAGTCGGCTCCTATCTCAGAGCTTACAGCAAAACCTCCACTTGGGCTTGAACGTAAATTAATAAGAATTAAAGCTTAACTAATGCTTAACTAAAAAGATATAGCCGAAGCTATTAGGATTCTAAGTAGTTGGCCCCTAAAACTCAATCAAGTAGGCGAAGCTATCAAGGGCCTGAAGTACGGCCGAGCGTAGTAATAGCTGAAAGAGAGAGAGGTAGCCCAAAGGCAAACGCGCGCTAGTCAGAAACTCTGGCTCTTTAACGAAGTCAGTGAAACATCGACTTAAATACTACTCTTACTCATTTGCATTAAACGCGTTTCTGAAAATACATTCTGGTAAGAAATTGTAAGCTGAAATTAGGAGAGACAGGAAAGTGTGATAAACTTAAAGTAACTGTTATAAACTTAAGATAAACCTTACAGAGGTAATGGCATTTTGTTAGTTCTATATATTTTCATCTTTATAATTGTTATTTAACGAAGGATGTCTCATAGTCTAGCATCTTTAAGAATTTTACAGAATCTTTTAAAAATTGTCTTCTTTAATTATAACTGATGGATATAGTAATTTTATCACGCCTGTAGCCTATGTTCGATGACGTTATAGACAATATGCCGGCAAGAAGAAAGGATACAATCTACTCACCGGTAATCCTCTCAATGTAAATGAAGAACTGTAAGTACTTCCTCAGGTAAAAGTCGACAGTATCAGATCTGAGCTTTATGACAATCATTTAACTTGCCATTGCTAGCTACATAATGTTCTGGAGGCTACCGAATAATCTGTACGATAATAAATTAGTGACACACTGTTTGTTCCAAAAACATCAATATTTAAATCGCAGATTAGATTGTATTATTAGACAGTACGCAATTCAAGATCGCAAGATGTCTTTAGAGGTACTATCTGTCTGCTCCCAGAGTAATTAAATACAACTGCATTTACTGCTGTAATAAAAAAGAAGCAAAATCAAACAAATCAAATTTTTAGAAATTGCCTGAGTTAAATATCCTTTAAAGTAGCCGTTTTTTGCATTTATGAATAGATCCCGCGTTTGCGTTATAACTGGAATGCTTCTTTCAGGTTTTTTAATTGATGCATGTTTGCAACTCTCAGTGCTTGGCTTGAATGCCATGAATCCTCACAGATTGGCTTGAATCAACGAAAACAATATCTAAGATCATAGCTATGAATTTAATTCGCTGTAACCCAAAGACACAGCAGCAAGCATGTTTCAAAATGGAAGACCACAAATTTTTCAAAATTTCAATTTTCAGAGGGCAGTTAAAGCTAGAAATGTGGCGAAGGAATTTTTGATAACCTTTTTGGAATTGCATCGAGACACTTCATCAATTGATGTTAAACAACCGATTATACATTTTGGCTGTTTTGAGATGTTTGAGGTAGGATATTTGCTGGCAGCACATGTATATGTTAAAGCATGGGATCTGGTTGCTTCGCTACAAAAATGTACGGAGGAAGGGACAATAAAAAAGGAACTGTTGAAAGAAGAAACGAAACTCGCACGAAGTTAAAATTCAGAATGTTGTCCTAATTACTATATTTGGCATCCTGAAGTTGTTCTGTTTGATTTCAAAGCTAAATTAAGAATGAAGAGGCACAATTTCGATTTCATTTGGCACATTCAAGCTATATCTTAATGATAGACACGCTTTGATTGAAAAAATTTTCAGTTTTAGAAAACGCTGTGATATGTGCAGAAGGACTAACGATCACGAAGGGACAGAGATTAAATTTAATTCAAAATTTTCTGGTCTTTGCATAGTTCTTTTTTGATCAGCCGGGTATTATTCCCATCAATTAATTCCCGGAAAACAGGACTAAAAACGAATTCTATTTTCCACAAGGCAGAAAATTAAAATAAATAGGATATTTCTTTTAAAATTTTAATTTCTTACTTCCACCTTAATCGTTTATGTCATGTAATAAGTCGCAAGTAAAAGTTAATAAATAAATTAGGGATCCATTAATAAGGGCATAATTTACATAAATGATCTTCTAGAACACCACAAATAATGTACAGACACCATTAAAGAAGAGATAAATGTTTCTGAAGCAAGTGAAAATAACGAAATTAGTTTTATTTTGGATTTATTGTAGAAAATCTATTCTGTCCGAACGCGATTAAGAAAAAGCTAGAATTGTTCTGTAGGGTTATTCAGCTAATGCAATTAGGTATAGTTAAATCTCGTGATTGTTTACGATGTTCGGCTTTTTGTATTGCTGAAAGACAGCATCTTGTGTTAAGTAGCTGCGATGCATGACTTTTTTTACACGATGCACTAGTCTTAATCTGTTAATATTTATTTTAAGTATCTTTGTATGTAATTCTTAGAGTTTCGTTACTGGTAATGTAGGATCTTTTTTTCAAGGAGATTACATGGTAATCTCATGATTCTCAAATTTAATTTTTCTTTGATTCCTGAAAATATTAAAAGGATTTTAAGTTTATTTCAGATCATGAAATGCATGTTAAATAAACTGTTAAATGAATTTTTTTATTGTCAAGTCAGTGGTCATTTCATCATCATATACTTTGTTTTGAAAGACAGACCAGCATAAATCATCACAGTTCTATCAAATGAAAGCCAAAAATGTTATCCATTTCTAATGTTCACCGAACAGTTAACATGATAATAGACTTTAATGGATTAGAGCAAAAATATTTTTAAATACATTAAATTTCATTTCTCATGAAATTATATTTTCTCAATTATATTTATTTTATTAATTGTATTTATTTTGAGATTTAGTAAAAAAAGGGGACTGTGCTTTAGAATTTTCCTCTTTGGAAGGAAATAGCCTTTGAACTAATATTTTTTACAGTTCTTTGTACCATTTCCGTGTTAGATTAAATTTAAATTTGCATTGTTTGTTAGCAGTCAGTATCGATCCCATTCACTTTAACTGTGAACTCTTTATATCGTACTTACATCCGAAATTCAAATCTTTTTTTTTCTGATCAAAATCTTTTGCCAAGTATATTTAAAGATTTCAAGAGAAGGAAGTTAAATATGCGTAAATTATATCCAATGCTTTTGTAACAACGTTTTTGGTCAGCTAAAAATTTAATCTAATGCTTAAAATTCCTTACTGTCGAGTTCAGATTATGCATTTGCATATACGAGCTCTGAAGATGAAGATTACAGTCTGAAAATAAGTGGCAAAGGATATTATTAGTATATTTTTGGTTAGAAAGCACTCAAAATATTCTCAAACTTCAAAAGCAATGAAAATATGGATGCCTTTTGTTTTTAAAAAGGTTACAATTAATATCTTTTTTTAATTGCAAGTACTTTTTTTTCAAATGAAATTTATTTTAAATTGAGAGGTAGAATATAATGATTTATACCCCAGTATACTGTTTAATATTTGAATATCAAAGCACTGGACAGTCAGTCTTTTATATACCTACAACCATTCCCCAAATCCTGAGAATTTGCAGGAAATAGCATTCAGTTACTTCTTTCCTGAGAGTTGTCCTAAATGATGTCTCTTTCTCTACCAGCTATGCTTTTATCTATAATAATTATATCTTTGTCTTTGCCTCCAAAAATATAATAATCAGGTCAAAACAGTTATAAAAAATGGACAAATGCCGACATTTAAAAGGAGATAGCGGGAATGGTTCTAAGCGTTTAAAAGGCCGACCGAGATATGCTTACATATTTGAATACTAAATATGGTTTTTAGTGATGACGGATGAAATATTGGAAAATCTCCCATTGTAATGTAATTATTGCGACTTAATTACCTGTAACTATTACCTGAATTGAGGAAATTTCTTTTTTAGAAAGCTGTGAGTTAATATTCTAGGAGACTAATATTTAAGTAGCTTTTTATTACTGCCATTAATGTTTCACACTTTCAAAAAGGACAAAGTTATAAATAATAAGAAACCGATATTTTGTTATTATGAAGCTATCAAAATCATCAGTTTCACGCAGTGTATAATCAATCGTTCCGACATATCGGTACGACACTCCTAGCAATCGATGCGTCCCTTTCTTTTCCAGCAGTTGCTGTCATATCCATCTCTTCTCGGGGACGAGAACTACCCTGCCCACAGCACTATATACTATACTTTTGTCCCCATTTTTCCAGCTCTATAATTAATAACCTTCTCCGAGTATAACTATGGACAGTATCTTTTTGATGTTTTCGCCAAATGGCGACAACATCCGGGCCGCCTCGATCAATAGTGACGATAGGTTCTTTGAAGCCATTGGCGCCCGTCACTGGTCGCCAGTTAAAAAGGAAGGGTGATAAATTGTCCATCCTGTATCCGAGGAGGAAAAGGAGTGAGCGGAGTGGAGGGCGGCAACTAGGTCGTAGGGAAGGTGATGATGGATTTGTGGAAGGGAGGGGAGGAAAATCTTTCCTCTCGTCTGTTGTTCAGACAACTCATCCATGAAAAGGTTGGACAGCTGATGTATTCTGAATGTGTCGATGTATATGGGAGGATGAACCACTAAGAAAGGCATCTCTTCATTCTCGGGTTTGCCCATGTCAATCATTTTTTTGTTTTTCGGACAGACTTTTGTTGCTGTTTGATACCTGTCGACAAAGTATGGCAAATCTTCCTTTTTCTTTCTAACATACTCAAGAGCCCATTAGCTGTGAATCATATTGAATCATTGAATGCTAATAGTTTCGAATTTCAAGATATGTGTTCGAAAGGTACACATTTCTTCCACTGTGCGAAAATGCTCTCCACTATGCTCTGAAATCTTTCGTAAACAGAGATTGCGTTGAAAGGGGAAGCATGCAGCCTTAATTTACGTGGAAAGAAAACATGCCTGAACTACAGTTTCTTTGTGACAAACTTATATGTGAAAATTTCTAAAAAGTCAAAATTTTATAATAAAAATAATTTCTACGGGTTAGAAAATGTAGGTTCTAGAGAGATTTAGCGAACCGTTCAATCCTAGCATAAATACTCAGTATAAACATATAATAATTAAATCATTAGCACTTCCAGAGCAATGTTTCTTAAGATTTTTTCTTCGTGGCATATAAACGCGCTTCATCGTGGTCCAGATATATAAGATATTAATCGCGATCTAGATGTATAAAGTTGCTTTGAATGAACTGAGAAGGGAAAGAAGGAAATGTCTAGAAAATAATGTGATAATGTAGTAATAATAATAGTAATATGCATATAATAATTATTATCAGGAATTAAAAATTAATTCACAATTAAAGGGGTATATATATGTGGACTCGGCATCTAGGGGATTTTATAGGCTGACGATACATATCCAGGTAACTAAAGTAGTTTATTTAACTATTGGTGAAGGTACATTAGTCGCTATTTACATTGGTGACTATTTACAAATGAAGAAAACAGTGATAATCAAGAAGATACATCTTTGTTGTCTAATCATTACGTCTTCGTCGAAAACACATCAGCTCGTCTCGTCTTCCATCAGCATTCTCTCTCGCTATACCGTTAGACGAGTTGAGTTATAGCCGTCCTCCTATTCATATATATATATATGATGACAGGGCCTCCTGGCGATGATGGAGTTACAGCAAAATCTGAAATGAGTCATTAAAAAAAAAGAAAAAAAAATGTTCCTTTGGATGCATCGTCTTGGAACGTCCTGAGAATAAAAAAAAAGAAACGTCATTTTCATTAAGTATCAATGGATCATCTTGGGACGTCTTGAGGGGGGGGGAAATGTTGTTTCTCCAGACCGTCTTAAATGCTCAAGCGTCTTTAGGAGCATATCTGGAACTTCTTGGCAAGGAAAAAAAATTTAACATCTTAATATAGCTTGTACATATAAAAATTCTATGTGGAGAAAAAAAAATCAACTATTAAAAAAATAATGAACAAAAAAAAGAATGAAAGATAGTAAATACTAAATAGAATGTCCAATGAGTTCATTGTTGAAAAGGCCATGGTTTCATCAGATCAGCAGCTGTGGAAGTTTTATTAGGGCCTTCATGTATTCCAACTTTCTCTACCTCATAGCGGTCATTTGGCTTAACAGCTGTGACTTTGTAGGGTCCAAACAATCGGGGACGGAGTTTGATTCCAGTTCCAAATTGAGTGCATTGAAGTGCGACTTGATCACCAACTTTGCATAAGGGTGGTTTTTTGCGGCATTTGTTATACTGACGTCTGTTTTCCGCTTCTTTTTTCTTACCTTCTTTAGTTTCGTTTGTTCTGTCTTTGCTTTTTGTATCAGCGTCTTTGTCATCAAGTTTTCTAGCTGACTTCTGCTTTTCATCAAGTTTTCGAGCTGACTTCTGCTTTTCAACCTTCTCTTCTTCTTCGGTGGTGTCTGCAGGTTCTTCTTTTCGCACGGTTTCCTTTGATTGTCTGTTGGAAGGTATGTTACTGAAGTTTTTCTAGTGGAATTAGCAGTTAATTCATCATAAACTGTCAGCTGAGACTCTTCTTTGGGAAAACGCTTCTTTTCAGAACATCCGTCTGCAGTGACGTTGTTCCTTGATGGCTTCGAATTTACGTGTGTTGTGCTTAAGTTTCCTTTTTGCACTAATTCATCGTTGACAGCATCGTTTTCATTTACAACAGAATTTGCATCACTCAGCACGTCGTCAGAATTCACAATAAGGGAATCATTGCCACTTGCTTTGATTGTAGGTGAAGTGTCCAGTTTGCTCACATTCTGTACTGTAACAGGAACTATACTAACAAGATCAGTTTGTGATTTTGGAAGTGAAAAACAAGAATTCACAACTTTTCCGGATCCTTTCTCAGAACCACTTTCATTACAATGAGCACTTTTTAGCCCTTCAGAATCGCTTTCAGAGTTCTTGTTTTCTGCTTCTATTAGTTTAATACCATATTTTCCAATAGAAAATTCAGCTTGTTGGATACAATCATTTCCAATAACTACGTCAACAAATAGTAAATTATCATCAATAACATGAATGTCAGTTTTAAAATTCGTATTTTGAATTTTGAAACAACCGGTGAAATATCCTTTTGGGTGTATAATACTATCACCAAGTCCAGATAATGTTATAGAAGATTTTTGAAGCGGTGGAGAACCAATTTTCTTATGTGTTGATGTGTTAATTATAGTAGCTTGACTGCCAGTGTCAATCAATGAGGGAATAACAACCTCAGAAATATTGATGTGAATCATCATAGAATGTAGGGGATGTGACTGTACGACAACTTGATTGAGAACTGTCTCTGATTTTTGTGAAGATGGAGGTGATGCACGACTTGGTTTTGAGTACAAGTAGATGATTTATGCCCATATGAATTGCATGAAAAACATTTGGATTGTTTATGAGAACAATTAGAACTTTTATGGCCCTTAGAACCACAATTGTAGCAAACTATAGGTTGGGTAGGCTTTTGAGAAATTTTGTTCTCTAAGTGATGAGAATTATTTAGTTTAAATTTCAGATCACTAGAAAATGTAGTATGTTTGGAAGCAGACACAAGTTTTTCGTAAATTTTTAACTTATCTTTGAATTCACTGACAGTTTTACAACCATATAATAAAATTTTGTTAGGGTTTTCTGGAATACTATTAATCACATAATCAAAAATAGAAGACATATCAATTTGACCTCTAGAACCAATTTCTCTCATAGCAATAAAATAATCAGATAATGATTCGGTTGGCTTTAGACGTCTTTTAAACATTAGTTTATGCAAATCTGCACTGTTAAGCTTAGAGGAAAATTCTTCTAACAAATATTCTTTTAGCGCAGTAAATGTGTTGACACCATGTAAAGAATTTACAAAAGTTTTAGCAGAGCCTGATAAGCATTTTTTTGTAAATATAATCTTGTGAACATCATTTGTAATTCTATTCAGTTGAAATAATTCTTCTAGATCATTTAAAAAAGATTCAATTATATTATCAGAAGAACCATCAAAAGGTTTAATACAGTCATATAAATCACGGAAAGTTAAGCTGAATTGCTGTTCATTTACCATTGATGACACATCCGGTGAATGATTTATTCGATGTTTATGTAAACAAACATCGGTGATGGAAGTCTGCGCGTTTTGGCTAGTTGCCAAGTTCGAACAAGAAATTGACTGCGTATTTATTTGAGACTCCATTTTATTTTCGA
>KK113587.1:680276-750384 GCA_000611955.2 Stegodyphus mimosarum | reverse complement strand
AGTTAATACTTCTGTAAAATTATTATTGGTTACTTGACTTTTAGTTCCATTTACATCATCAGAATTATGTAAGTGTCATATGGCATGGATCAATCTAGAAATGACGCAGTGCGTAGAGAGGTTATTATTTTTAGAATTGAGAAGAGAAATTTACGTTGTTAATTTAATCTTAGACATATTCTTTATTTTTCTTACATATTCCCCCCCCCCGTCAAAGAAAGGCGTAGCGACAAAGAAGCCTTTATAAAGGAAAAGCGTTAAAGCAAAAGAAGAGAAATAATTTGAAAAAATACCAATTTTGAAATTTTGACCAAAAAATACAAATCCTGAAATTTTGACCAAACTAATTACTTATATAATTGCAAAATATTAACTTATATAATTGTTTAAATAATATTTTAGAGTCCTTTAAAAATTCAGTCCAAACGTTTTTGTAATTTGCAGTCCATATAATTAAATTTCTTCAGAGAAGTCTTTGTAAAGCTTTGAACACAATATATCACAGTTGAAAAACCTTTGCACACATATTACTGATTTTGAATAATCAAAATAAATTTCAAAATTTTCAGAACACATCTAATTTTCATTCTTATAACTTATATTTTAACATCATAAATTTGATAATAGTATTGCTAAAATTATGGTTTTACCAATATTGTCTTTCATTTGCAATTTCTGAATTTAACAAACTGAAAGGCCTCGCAATACTTCTAAACAAACATATCCATCATAAGGGCTAGCCTCTTGAGCTAACCAGTGTGTTTTGCACTGGTGGCTCAGGGTGCCTAGGCAGTTACTTGAAAAAGCCTCCGTTCCTTACATAAGGTAACTGGCCTTTGAGAACTGCACTACTACATTCCATAATAAAAAAATTATAATAATAGTATAAAAAAATTACACTCAATCAAGAAATGAGAGCCTTCAACATTATTTTATATGAAAAGGGTAAAAGGAACAACTGTACAGAGGTAATAATAGGCCTCTGTTTCGGAACCAGTACTCCCTCAACATACTTTATACCTTACAGCAACTCATAAATTTTTAACATGCATTAACCATAATTTCATATTACTTATCTGTACTAATTTCACTTATTTTTGTATCCACTTCATTTTTAGAATAATTATAAAATTCTTATTCAAAATTTTCAACACAAATTTCAAAATATATTAATGTTAACAACCTTCCAGAAAAATAATTAAATCTTCTTCACTAACCTCACTAAAGTATTAGAGTTCGAATTTTTAATATCATTTTCATAAAACAATACTATACTTTTAAGAAGCAGCAATATGTATTCAGATTTTCAATATAATAATAATTATTAGTAATTTCAATATGATATTTTTAGTTGCACTAAATAAAATCTTTAGAAAAAATCCAGACCACAGACTTAGAATATGAGAGGATGAACAAATCTTGCAAGAAAAATCCTTCCCATTTTCACTGAACTTTTTCCGCATTTGAAAAAACACCATATTTGAAAAGTGAGACACTTGAAAAGCACAGCGTTAGAAGTATAGAGATTTCGTCCCGCTATGGCCTTGAAACAGAAGAAACGAAACGCAGATCACAGCCACAAACATCAGCGATCGTTGAAACTTTCAACGCAAGCCATTAAATCAAATTCCTAATTTTTATTTTGCAGTTCCGTCACTGGAAACGGTTGAGAGTGCATTGGAGTAAACTTTCGCACATCACTTGAAAAGAGCCTGTACACATCCATTGGGGTTAGCAGCGAAGATCTATCCTACCGACTCATTGAAATAATAAAAAAAATAGTCTGATGTAAATGACGAGCAGGAATTTTAACGTCGTAGAAGTGTTGATCCATAACGAATAGGAAATTGGAGACGAAGGCAGATTAAATCTTCATTTTTTATTTCAGATTGTTGTGGCCACAATCAACTTGGCACATGAAATGTGCCTATTCCAAAATAGCTCACATTTTAGATTAATTTTCAGTAAGAAAGAGGAAAGCAGCAGACAGCGGTCCAACTAGACCGAAGCGTAAAGAGCAAGTGCGTTACGTTCAGGGTGAAATCCCAATTCAGACTGAGTTAGTTTTGGTTTACAATGAATTTTGATTGGACAGTTAATACTTCTGTAAAATTATTATTGGTTACTTGACTTTTAGTTCCATTTACATCATCAGAATTATGTAAGTGCCATATGGCGTGGATCAATCTAGAAATGACGCAGTGCGTAGAGAGGTTCTTATTTTTAGAATTGAGAAGAGAAATTTACGTTGTTAATTTAATCTTAGACATATTCTTTATTTTTCTTACATATATATATAGGTTATATCATTTGAATAAGGCAAAGCACACAAAGGCTATCTGCATGAGGGGTGATGCCTTCACGGAGGACTTTCTAAGGGACACTGGCTCATATTAATGTTACTTTTAAGGAAAACTGCGGAAACCAGTCATTCAACTGCCCATTCACCTGAGTTCGAAGTACCAGTATTTAGCGGTCTTTAACCCCTCGGCCACTGGTGAGGCTATATTTAAAGACAGAGAGAGCCACTCAGTGCCGATCCTAGACTGCCGGCCTCCCAGGTGCAAATTAAAATTGGCGGCACTTTTTTTTACAAACCTAACGCTTTAAATTTTTAAATTAATAATCATTTCGCGCGCGTAAATTTGGACCCCCATATGCGTGCACCATCTTGCCTCCGGCTAGGATCGGCTGTGGCGCCACTCGAGAAGAAGGACGAAGGAAAGATATCTAACGAATAATGAAATATGCTTTTGTAGGCTCTATAAATTTATGGATAAAAAGTGGTGTCAGTAATTAAAATCCAATTAAAGTTATATCAGCACGGCATTTTTCAAGAGGTTTTGTAAACCGTTTTTGGAGCAATGTAAATTGGAGAATTTAAAAAAAGAAATAATACTAATAAAGGAAGGTCTCTCTCTCTCTCTCTTTTAACTCACAAATTGCTGCCTAAATTTCTTTATTGCTGTTCTTGGAGCATTTTCCGATAGTCTTGGGTAGCGTTTTTTCTGAAGCAAACTTTTTTGGTACTGAGAAAGCTACGGAAGCCAGCGGGGTATCAGTATGCCTCACCGAGCCAATCGATAACAGATATGTTTCTCAGGTCAAATACAGCGTAAAGGTTTTATTTCTACTTACGAAATGATTTCGTATTTCATCGGTGTATAAATTTACAAATAATCGTATGCATTTTAATTATATACCACAAAACGTCCTTGCGTAGTGAAACAATTCCGGTTGCATATTTGAATTCGAAATATTTCTGTTACAGAATACTACCACTTTGTGTAACCACTTTGAGTCGTATAATTAGGAAAAGGTTAAAAAGGTTTTACCTTTGCTTTAGTGTAATCGGATAAATATATCTAAAACACACATTTTATGAAACATGGTGTCTTGATTACGCTTGATTTGAGCTTTGTGCTCTAGAAATTTTCAAATAAACAATACATTTTTGAGAGACTTGACAATTTGAAAAGTTTTCAACAGATAACAGGATGAGGAAAATAACAAAAATCTTAGATGACTTGCTACTTATCTGATATTTGAGTTCACGAATGTAGCTGTTTCCAAGTTTTATGTACTGAAAATGTCTCTTATAGTACAGCATAACTTTACTTATTTGCAAAATATCAAAAATTTTAAGTGTCTCTTCTACTTATTTTATATTTTTTGAAAACGTTTTATCCGCGTTGTCTTTCTGATTTCTTCCTGTTTAACTATATGATATATTAATTTAACTGTATGATATGTTAATATAAGTCAAACAACAAAAATCAGCGTTATATTTGCAAAATTCCACGGGACTAGTTTCGATTGTTTATACCGAACCATCAGCCTCAGCTGCCAAAGCGCAAATGAACGAGATAAGGTACAGGGAAGCGTTTTACATTCAAAACAATTTCTCTGTTCTAATTAATGACCCTAATTCTAATCCATCTTTACCTTCAGCCTTTAAGGAAATTATGTTTTAGTTTTCTTATTTCATCAATAGATAGCGCCAGTAGCTTATATCCTGCCCAGCCATTTTTATCTTATCACTATATCTTATGCATTCATTTGCGCTTTGGCAGCTGAGGATGATGGTTCGGCAAAAACCATCGAACCAAGTCCTATGAAAATTTGCAAATACTATAACGCTAATTTTTGTTGTTTGACTTCGAAATTAAGATTTGTTCGGTATGTTATTTTACCTTAAGTATACGATATATCTTTAAAATTCTTGCTGAGTCAGTGAAACGATTCTATTTACTTTCTTTATTAAGCCTAATTTTCATATGTCTCATAATTTGCTTCTAGTGATATATTATACAACTTCTCAATTGTAGAAACTGAAGGAGGGCATAATAATGCAGCATTTTTTTATATGAGGAAATATTAGAAAGAAAAAAAAACAGTATACTGAGTTTTGTATACCTTCCGAAATTCCCCGTATGTGAATTTGCACATACGCATATATCTTTTTGTCACTTTGTAGAGACATTAGGTATTTAGAAGCAGGAGTATTGAAAAATGAGCAGCGCCTTCACCGGGAATCGAACCACAGACCTCTCGGTTACGCGTCGAGCGTGCTGACCACTACACCACGAAGGCATGCAAAGAAGGCGAGAGAAATACTTTATAACTTTAATCAGGAAGAGAAAGAGCGAACAGTCTTTACTAAGCTCAAATGATTAAAATCACCTAGATTCGATTCCTAGCAGAATGAGGTAATTAAAAAAGTGCAGTGAACAGTGATCGTCATATTCTGTATATTCTGTCATTACTTTGTATAATAGAGTACTCAGCTTGAAAAGAGATAAGTACTATTATGAAAATATTAGATTCAGTATGAAATGTTTTACCTTTATTTATGATGAATATTTAATGTCGAAAATATTTTTTTATTAAATTTTAAGCTGATATATTTCATATATATATATATTAATTAACATTATCCTATCTCCTATTTTTAGTATGTAAATATTCGAGCCATGGCTGTGGATGTGTTTCCCTTAAATGATTCTAACCATACACTTCCTGCAGAATATTTTCTTTAATATAAAGTGGAGAATTCTGTGAAAACAGTTTTAACGCTTCGGGTAGAAGATTTTGTAAAAATATTGGGTCATCCGGAAGACTCTGCGATTTGTTTATGATAAATACAGATGAGTATGTACAAAAACATAAGTAAATTTAATTGGATCGCATAAGCACCATTTTGTTCTATGACGTTTTGCCATCTGTCCTGTAGCTAGAAAATTCCTTTTTCAAAACCATTATTAGGTTTATTCTTAAAGGTGTTATCAAGGTGCTCTTCGGTAGTCTCCAAAGAAGTGAATTCCAGGCTGTTTAGAGAATTTTGAAGCGACTTGAAGAGATAAAAATTTAAGGGGGCCACAGTCTGGTGAGCATGGGGATGATAAAAATATCTCATCCATTTCCAATATGTTTTCGCCTGACAATTCATCTAAATGTGAGGCCGAGAATCGTGATGTTGAAAGACGTCTTGACGATTGGCCAATTCTGGACGCTTTGCTTCGATTTCTGCTTTTTAAAACACTATTTTTCCGAATTTATTGTATGATATGGTTGCAGTACTTCATTATAATGTAATTCTTTTGCACTTCATTATAATGTAATTCTTTTCCCAATACATACAAAGCATTATTATGGGGGAAACAGTTCTGTTCGAATGTTACTAAAGGAGATATATTTGGCTTATTCCCATGATCGTTTTCTTGTAACATCATTATATAGCATCCACTTCCCCAGTAATGAACCGTTTCAAGAAAGGAGCTTCTATATTTCGTTCCAGCAAAGAAAACTTTCACAGAGCAGAATATGTATGCCGAAATTCAAGCAAGCATATTCTGCTCTATTAAAGTATGGGCTACGCGTACCTGGTAAAGTCTTACATAACCCAGTCTTCTTCAAATGATTATGTATTGTATTTATAGAAATATTTACCTGTCTGTTTCTAAACTGTACAAAGTGGATTCTCAAAGATAGCTTTTTTTAACAAGTCCTTATTTACATAATATAGTCTCACAGAACAAACATCACCTTTGAGGCTGAAATTTCTGCGCTTTAGCTTCTTAAATCACTTTCAAAATTTGCTATCAGAAGCAACACTTTGTGCATATACAGCACAAATTTCACGAGCAGTCTGACTAGCAGTTTTGCCTACTTTTTATAAATAAAAGCGCATAATATTACGAAATGAACTTTCGTATTCTCCATTCTTAGCACTGCACTAAGTACGTTCCAGCATGTGCTAAAACTGCGCATCATTAAGACCGTACTTACACATCTGCTTTGAGTGGCGTGATTGGCTTTAACCGGTCATGAGATTTTTTTGTCATTTAATATATATATTAACTTATAATTTAAGATATTCTGCTATCTTCCTTTCTTCAATAATTTAAATGTCATCATAATGAATGTAATTCTATGAATATAGAAACTAAATTAAATATTTGTACAAATTTAAGTAATAACTTCTGTTTAAATACATGTCTTCTTGACAGATCCCAAAACCCGTGCCGCTCAGAGGATTAGCAGTAATAAAATAAGTAGAAAAAACGCGGTTTGATATGAAAAACCTCTGATTATTCCGAATGACCCATTAAAATCTAATTTTCGGTATAATCTCCGTAGAATAAAATTCCGTTGGCAAAATATTTCTTGTGGTTTAATGAAGTAACAACAAAAAGTCCCATTCTTCACTCAAAGTTCTCTAAACTATTTGACAACAAATTTACTGATTTACATCATATCACCTGTGTTTTTCATACCTCTGATTTAAATTCAAGGCTTTCAGAGAAATTTTAAGAACTAGTTGCAAAGCAACGGCTGTTTAATGAGTCTGTGTTGAGTGAAACAGCACTCGGTATTAAATTCATAGATAATCTTTTGAAATTATTTGTTAAGCATGTTTTCACAAATTTTACACATACAGTGATGCTGATTTTTTTATCCAGTCTAGATGTAATATAATAAATGAGTTGCTAATTGAAATGTTTGCTATACGAAGGCCGTATAAAAATTGAGATTTTATTTTTGCAGAATTCTTTCCGCAGTTAAAATTCTTCTGACAAAAGTTTCTTAAATCTTAATCTTAAAAAATCTTAATTTAAGAAACTTTATAACTGAATTCAACTAAAAGTCAATTATACAATTATTGGGATACTAGCCATAGATTCTCTTATTGCAAAATGGATCACTTACACCACAAAAGCACGCCGAACAAATCATGACAGTTTTTGATTTTACTGTTTCTGTTATATCCTGTATGTGGAAATTGTGCCCGAGATGATTTTCTCTTTTGCGAAATATCTCAGTTTCATATATAAAGTTTGTTTTTCGTTTCTTTTTACTTCTTTTATAATATATATAATTTCTTTTCAAATAATAATCAGGAATGGTGAATCCACACAAAAGTACGATTAAGTCCACAACCAGATGTTACGACCGATAAACGAATGCCTTTTTAATCGCAGAGCACATCTACAAAAATCTAGAACATTAAAACTAACGCTTAACATTTTGCTGCTTTACGAGCAGTTTATGACGAGCAATTCTGCTCCGAAGCCTGTAAAGTTTAGTAACTTTTAAAAGTTATAGTTAAGTGCCCCGGAAGATGTTTCAAATTTTCGGTAAACTTTATCCGGTGGGCGATATTTTCATGGGTTGTTATAGCGGTTGTTCTAATGAGATTTTTAGAAGCTCTCTTTAGGGTGATAAGCTGCTGGGTTGATGAATGGGATGTAATTTCCTCCTCTCACCTCTTTCACCCATTTCAGAAGTGAGATGTTACGTGATAGAATGTTGTCTTATGTTCTGGATGAATGCAGTTTCGAGTTGGGTGAATAACTTTTATGGGCTGCAGGCGGAAATCATCATGAATTTGCTAAAGCAGTTCGAAGCACTGCAACCAAATATTTTTAGTTAGCCTTTTACTACAGTGACCCAGTTCTGTACATTTTCTGAGCTCTGTACCCAATTTTATACATTCAAGGCTCTATATTGATTTCGATTCTACTAAGATTGTAAAAGAGAAATGAACTCAAAGCCCTGAAATGTTAACTTATTTGTGTAAATTTCTCACTATTATGAATTTCTTTCATCTGATTCCTAGTTATTTGTTTGTAATATAATACGCAGAGTATTAGGCTTTTATTTGTTTATAATTCTTGTAACATCTGCTGTTTCAATCTGGATGGAATTTTGCTTTGCTGCTGTTTGTGGTTTGTCGAAAACTATAAAATACTTAATTTTACGATATTATTAAAATTTGAAAATCGAATTTAGTAAAATGTCCACGCGTTTCAGTTAATCATGAATACATCAAATTAAGAAGCATATTTCAAATATAAACACCAAGTTATCACCTAAACTTTATAAACTCAATAAATAGAGTGCAATTAAACGACCTACATACTGTTTTACTATATGTTAAAATTTTATCAACTTTTTGGTATTAAAATTTTAGATTAATAAATAGATAAGTGAAAAATCACTTACCTTCTAAAGGGCTGCCCTGGAACTGCTTGCTTCCTTTCTATTTCCGTTAGTCTAAGCTGAAATTCTAATCACTGCAGAACACTACTAGGAATTTTTTCAGAAATTTTAATTAACATGTGAAAGATATTTACATAATATTTACAGGTTACAATCATTACAAGCATTATGTTTCAAATATATACGGAGACGGTCTATCGTTTCGACTTCTATTAGACGCGTCACACGTTCAACTAACTACGTTTTGTCTTTTTCCGCCAGAGGGCGTTCATGGGAGCTGAGTTATTTGTAAGCAAATGTGACACTCCCACCTTGAGGTCCAGTATCAGCAGAGGATGGACCTCAACTGACCTAGAGTTCAAGTCTTTTGTCGAGTTCTGTACCTCACTTTAATGTCCGACTCAGGTGTAAAGTTGAGTTCAAGAGGTATGAGGTTCTTAGTGGGTCTTATAATCTCCCCTTGTGCAGTTTTCAGTTTCACTAGTCTAA
Source organism: Stegodyphus mimosarum (assembly GCA_000611955.2). Classification (NCBI taxonomy): domain Eukaryota; kingdom Metazoa; phylum Arthropoda; class Arachnida; order Araneae; family Eresidae; genus Stegodyphus; species Stegodyphus mimosarum. The sequence continues at coordinate 741,393 of KK113587.1, read as the reverse complement.
TGTGTCCGTCGTGAGATGGAAAAATTTCCAGGATTCTAGCTAAGGGCCAGTTTATCCTTTTGTTGGACACGATAACAAGATCACCAACTTTCACAGACGATGGTTCGCTGATGAATTTTGAGCTTTGTTTTAGTTGCCCTAAATATTCTGCTCGAAATCTTTTTCGTAAGTTGTTTCTCAATCTAGCTCTGTAAAGGTATCTCTTATTGATGGATTTGGAATCCAAAAGATCTAATTCAGGAACTCCAGTCTCTGGAATTTCTGTTAGAAACATTGCTGGGGTGAGAGCTCTCAAATCGTTTACGTCTTCTGACAAATAAGTGAGAGGACGGTTGTTCATAATGCTCTCGCAGTCACAAATGACTGTCAACAACTCTTCGTAATTCAGAGAAGATTTTCCAAGTACCTTTCGAAGAATTCTCTTTAGCACTCCAATTAATCTTTCCCACCACCCTCCCCACCATGGCGAGGAAGGAGGAATAAATTTCCATTCAATTTTCCTAACTGTTGCATTTTCTAATATAGAATTCCAATCTATGGTCTTAAACAAATTATTTGTTCCAACAAAATTGGTTCCGTTGTCGGAGTATACAGTGACAGGTCTACCCCTTCGAGCGATAAATCGCCTGAAGGCTTGCAGGAAACTTTCGGTTGACAGAGATGAGACCAGCTCTAAGTGAATTGCTCTATATATCGCGCAAGTAAAAATGACAATCCACGTTTTCTGACCTCCTTTTAAAATCAATGGACCCGTCAGATCAACGCCAATAATCTCAAATATTAAGGCATCTCTTATTCTGTCTTCAGGTAGTGGCGCTTGAGGAGTCTTACATGAATCAGAGTCGAACCTTCGACATCGCACACATTTTTGGATAACTTTGCGTATTGTCTTTCTACTTTTTATAATCCAATATTTTTCACGTAAACTGCACATAACGAATTGTACTCCAGCGTGACTTAGCTTTTCATGTTCAGATATGATCAGTTTTAGTACTAGCGGATGATCTGAGGGAAGTAAAATTGGGTAACGAAAGTCAGCATCATCATCTCTTTGAAAGATACGTGTCTTCACTTTTATAAGGCCATTGGAGTCCATGATAGGTTGCATCGCACGTATCCTCTTGTCTTTCAATCCTTCAAAAGATTCTTGTTGGATCAGGCGAAAAATCACTGTTTCGACTCCTTTTATTTCTTCGACTGAGATTCTACCATGAATTCTTTCAGATGATTGCGCAGTTGCGTTTTTAACGAACCTAAAGATCCAAGACACGACCTTTACAATCTTTTCAAAATCTGAAATTCTGTCAAAAAGATTAAGTTTATCCGTATTCGTGTTATTGCTCGCTGAAACCACAGTTCGTTTTCTCTCTCCATTTACTATGTCTAAGTCAGGATGTTCTCCATCTGCAAGAGGCCACTCTTCTAGAGGTCGATAGATCCAATCTGGTCCTTTCCACCATTCGGATTTTCTCAACTCCTTAGCTGAACAACAGAGAGATGGCAAATCCGCAGGGTTGAATTTTCCAGGAATGTGATGCCATTGATCTGGATTACTCAAGTTTCGAATCTCATTCACGCGATTTGCTACAAAAGTGGACCAATTTTCTTTCTGTTTTATCCAAAAGAGGGCATTTGTAGAATCCGTCCAATAGAAAACTGGAACGTCTTTCAGTTTCAGATCTTCTCTTATTGTATGAGAAAGTCTGGCTCCAATAGTGCAAGCGAGTATCTCTAGTCTAGGTATGGTGAGTGGTTTTAGGGGAGCAACTCTAGCTCTTGATTGTATCAATTGACAAGTGACTCTACCCTCACCGCTGTGTCTAAGAAAAATGCAGGTCGCGTAAGCGTCCTTGCTTGCGTCCGAAAATACATGCATAGTCGTACTTTCGTCTATTTTGGGAAGTAGTCTAGGAATTTTGATGTCTTTCAAATATTTTAACTGAGATAACCATGTAAAAAATTTCTTTGCTAGATCATTCGGCAGATTCGTGTCCCAGTTAATTTTCCGTTTCCAGCACTCCTGCAGTATCAGTTTAGGCATGAGAGTAACTGGACTAATAAACCCAATTGGGTCAAAGATTTTACTCAATTCGGAAAGAACAGATTTTTTGCTCAATACAGGATTTTCTTCATCTTTTATGTGACAATACAAAGTATCGTCATACAGGTCCCATTTCAGTCCCAATATTGATACAACTTCTTTATAATCTTCATCACAAAAGTTTAGAATTGAAGTTTCATTTTTAAGTCTGTTATGTTTCCAACCTCTTAGGTCAAATTTCGCAGTAGCCATTATTTCTCTAGATCCCTCTATAAATGAGTTCAATTCTTCAATTGATTCTACGCTCGCTACACAGTTATCCACATACATGGCATTCTTCAGCTTTGAAGCTATTTCCTGGTGTTGTTCTGGTACATTTTCCAAATGGTAGTTAATCGTCGCAGAGAGTAAAAAGGGGCTGGCATTTACGCCGAATACAACCCTTCGGTGTCGATATACAATCAGGTTTTCAGGCTGTCCTTTCTCCCACCATAGGAACCGGAGAAAATCTCTATCTTCTGGGTTCACACCTATTTGCAAAAAGGCTCTTTTTATATCAGAAATTACCCCATACTTTCCCTCTCGAAATTTTGTCAAAATTTTTGGAATTAATTCAAGATAATTAGGACCTTTTTCAAGGCAGTCATTTAGGGATACTGAATTTTTCTCCTTTGCAGATGCGTCGAATACTGGTCGAATTTTGGTAGTCGAATTTTCCCGAAACACTGCTCTATGAGGCAGATAATGCCCTTTGCTCCTTTCTGCTTCCAAAATATCGACAGGTTCAATAATTCCCTCTTCTACCCAATCCTTTAAAACAGTTTCATATGCTTCTAAGGAATTCTTGGTCTGAAGGCTTCTCACGCAAGACTTCAGACGCTTTTCTGCAAGGATTCTATTATCTGGCAACTCAGGATGAGTTTGAAGCCATGGAAGTGACACCTGATACCTTCCCGTGTCATCTCTTTCTAAAGTACGGATAAAATAATTTTCTGTAGCTTTTTCAATTTCTTGTTTTGTTTGGGAAAGAGCTGGTTCAGTTATTCCGATAGAATCAAGAGACCACAAGTCACAAATTTTTCTGTCACTAATGTGTAGGGATAAAAGAACTTCATTAAAATTTTTTCCTTTGACCCTCGTTCTCCCTAATATTGTCCAGCCAAGGTGGGTATTCATTGCTACTAAACTTTCCGTTATGTGTTTTATTTCCCCTGTAAAAAGTTTTCCGGCATAATCTGCTCCTATAAGCATGTGTATTTCATTAGGGTTTTTTTCAAATAAGCAAGAATTCTCACTAATAGTTACATCACTGGGAAAAATTTTGTTACCCTTCAGCTTCTTTATGCAGTCCCTATCCTCCAATTTTGGAATATGTGAACATATGGTTTTTTGACTCATAACTTCCATTTTACATGTAAATCCCGTTTCTGGATTACGTAACTTAATTATATATTTGTTATGATTTTCCCTTTTTTCTATACCCCCAAAAAGCCCATGTGTCACACTTTCCTGACCTAAAGATTTTAGTTTCAACTTCTCGGCAAGAAATGCACTGATGTATGATCTGCTACTTCCGGTATCTAAAATTATTCTTATAAAATTGCTTTCACCATTTCCGTAAACATTGACAATTAAAGTTTGCAAGATTACATTTTCATAAGACGAATTATTCGTTAAAGCCTTATTTTCAATTTGTTCTTCCTTAATTTCCCCGTTTTCTTTTTTAAAACACATTATAGTGGCATGTCGTTGTTTACATAATTCGCATCTTACTCTAGAAGTACAATTAATACTAAGATGTCGTGGATGTAAACAGCGGTAACATATTCCTTTCGTTTTGCATTTCTCTTTTTTTTTCTCAGTAGACCATAAAGATGCTTGTTTACACATTATAGACTCGTGATCAGAAGAGTCGCAGAATATGCATGGCGTATTTCGCCCCCGCAAAGTTGTATTCGTTAATTCCGCAGCAGTGTGTTTCGCAATATGTCTAGTTTCACTCAATTTGTTATGGTTTTGTGGCGCCGCCAAGGCGATCTTCGGCTGTACCGTCGAGAATGTTCGTTCCCGCGCAATTAATTGATCAGAAAGAAATTCCACTAGATGATTCAAATCGTAATTTGACTTTCGATGATAGGTGTTAATAAAGCTCCATATGTTTCTGAAGTCATGTTTAATGATTCAAGACATCGAATATGTTTCTGTATGTAGTTGAATAATTTACGGAAGTTTTGAATGTCACTAGAATCCTTTAAAGGTTTTATTTTCAGTAATTTATCTATATGGGCGTTTATCAATACATCTTTATTTCCAAATCTTTCTGTCAGAAGTTTGATTGAAGTTTCATAATTTTCTTCGGTCAGATCGAAACCGTCAATGGTGTTATAAGCAGTACCACCCAAAAAGGATTTGAGATAATTAAATTTACTTATAGCGTCGAGCGTTTTATTTTGGTGTATGGCTGATGAAAAAGTGTTCCAAAATGTCAACCATTCACAACTCTCGCCATAAAACTTCGGAATGGTAAGTTTAGGAAGCTTTACAGTATGACTTTCGATTTTGACGTTTTCTATCATATTTTCACTAAGTTGCTCAGTGGCCTTTAACACACTTATTTTTTGTTGTTCTGTATTAATTTCTTTTAATTTTTTGTTGGCTTTGTATTTAAATGTAGTTATTCTTTCACGATACTCGTCAACACCGTTTAATTCCTGGTCTAGATCATTTATGCTTATTAATTTTTCTATATCGGAATCTGTTTGTTTTAACTCATTTGATTTTTCATTTAAGAGTTCTAAGGAAATTTCTAGTTCCTCTGCATTCACTTCTGTTTTTGATAATTCAGTTTCGATTCGGCCAATTACTTTTGTAACAGCAGCCCTTATGTAGCCGCGTTTCCTTTTCAATGTATCGATTAATTCCGTCATTGTTCAATATTCAATAATTCAATAAGTATCAACAATTCACTAATTATTTATGCACATCTATTATCTATATCACTGATATCAATTTCGACAGTCAACAGTTAATTTAAGGAAAAGCAGTTGCTGGCAGTCCCTGTTCGGGCGCCATGTTAAAATTTTATCAACTTTTTGGTATTAAAATTTTAGATTAATAAATAGATAAGTGAAAAATCACTTACCTTCTAAAGGGCTGCCCTGGAACTGCTTGCTTCCTTTCTATTTCCGTTAGTCTAAGCTGAAATTCTAATCACTGCAGAACACTACTAGGAATTTTTTCAGAAATTTTAATTAACATGTGAAAGATATTTACATAATATTTACAGGTTACAATCATTACAAGCATTATATTTCAAATATATACGGAGACGGTCTATCGTTTCGACTTCTATTAGACGCGTCACACGTTCAACTGACTACGTTTTGTCTTTTTCCGCCAGAGGGCGTTCATGGGAGCTGAGTTATTTGTAAGCAAATGTGACACTATATAACCATGTGCCACCGCAGGGCTTGGGTAGGGCTCATGTAGTTTCTTGATTGCAGAAGAATGAGAGTCTTTTGACTGCATGCTGATCCATTCTTGCATACAGTAACCTGCTCATGAGATCGAATTTCTTTGCCATTGCATTGCTTGTTCATTATGACTCTGAATGAAGTACCGCACCCACGTTGAACACGAAGAACATGTCTTCATCCTTTTCATAATGATGCAGAAGTTGTGTTAATTTCAACCAGTTTTTTTTATTTGTATGTATGTCGTTGTGTGTGGTGTATTAAGGCAAGGTTGGGAATCTACCTGATACTCTACTTATTAAATTTAAGACGAGCTTTAATTAATATTTCTGTTCATGGAACATGTATTTAAGTTCCTTAGCGGTTTCTTTCTATTGATTCAGCGGCAGTCGTTTCGTCTTCATTGGTTGAGATTCTGTGGCGACGAACATGATTTCCAACTCTACCCGAACTTCTTTAAAAAACTCTGTCATACAATCTAGACTGAGAAAGATACTTACCTTCAAGCTGATTTTTAAATTTTTATTAAATCTGAGACGAAATTACACCTTCGTTTAGTCAAAATTCTAATTATGTTTCACTGCGCTACACTGTTGCAAACCTCCTGCTTCGACATGTTGATTACAACTAATAGAGGGGTTAGAAAAAATAACTAGCACTACTGTTTACAAGCTCAATACATACGTGTGTTTATCCAAGTGAGCCATGAATTACAAAAAACTTTTTACAAAAAAGGAGCAGGAAAATCTCTATTTGTATTTAAATGTCCCTCGTAATACTCTCAGTCTCGCGAATATCAGGACTTGGATCGACTAGAAATTTACGTATATATGGATAGGTAGTGAATTAGATAAAAAAATAGGCCAAACATCTTAAATTTCATCATTGTTCTAGAAAAGTGCTTAGGAAACTGTACATACGAAAGTATATTCTCCTTGTGGAAAGACTATCAGAAGTCTAAAAACGTTAAAACAAGGTTTGTTTGAGCAAATTTCGTTGTATAATCAGTTTTAGAGCTATATGACAACATTAAGAAGCCCATTCCCCAGAAAAATAAATAAAGGTGTACAAAAAAATTAAAATCACTTGAGCCATTATAAACCTACCGCTGTTATCTCTTATCTCCTTTTATCGAAAGAACGTGACTAAATTTCCTTTAAAATAGCTCCTCATAATTGTATCTTTTGTTCTCTCATTTAATCAAAATTTCACTTCTTAAAAATGCAAAATACGGCAGGAGCGTAAATTTAAACAAATTGACAATTCATTCAATGTGTTGATCATGTTTGTTATATTCGATTTTCCTTATTGCCCAAGAACTGCGAAAAGTGGTGGGAGCATGAGTTGGGAGCAAAATGACTATGTTGTTTTTTTGCCAGTCAACATTTGTTGCATTTAATTCTCCATTTTGCCAACCATATTTGCTCTCATTTCGCCATTCTGCTAATCAAATTTGTATTTGATTGGCCATTTTACGAACCGTATTTGTATTCCGTTCGTCATTTTGCAGCAACATTTGTTGTATTCGGCGCCATTTTCTTAACCATATGTGTATTCTACTAACCCGACGAGAATTCGATCATTGTTAAAGTAAAAATATAAATTATATTGATCAAAATCTATATTTCAGTGTGAATGTTTCAGACTTTACGCTAATATAAATTATACAAAAATCAGGGCAACAAGCGGAAAACATGATAAGTCGAAAGACGAATAATAAATACCAAAGCAGAATGACGGACTAAAAGAATTCTTGTTGCCGGCGATTTGATACAAACAAATGAAGGAAGATGAAAGCAAATACAAATAATAAATTCCTCTAAATAATGACTCACCATTTCGTTCTGAATCATTGCTGAAATCACCGTTACACAAAAAAAAATCATCTTTGTTTTGCGGTAAATAACGCTGCGCCGTTTCAAATAATATTTAGTTGGAATGCGTGTGCTTATTTCGCTGAAATTCGAACCCCCATGCAAATTGGATTAAAAAACAAGGTATAATTTTACCAACCCCCCTCTGCGTGTGAAAAAGAAACGAAGAAATCATAACCCCTGAGAAGCAGTTCCATGTGATTTTTCGACCCGGTTCGCGTTTTTAATCTCAAACGCAGTACAGCGTTCGGCTTCACGCAAATATTATTTTTATGCATGTGCGTTCCTTTTCCCCCCTCCCCTCGGCTTTCATTCCGCGTTTGCTCGTTCATGAATTGCGTGTTACCACATACGAAAGAGAAATGATTTCAGTGAATGAACATGACGGATCGCCGGAATGATTGCCTCGTACTTCTCAATGCAAAGTGTAATTTACTCTAGTTTGTTTCAGTGGAAAGCGGTGTTTTGAGCTTGTGTTGAAAACTGTGTTACACTTGCTGTTCTATTTTGTTGTTCCTTAGCGTGTTGCTGCGATGTTTGAAATTATAGTACACGTGATTAAAATCGTGAATTTAAGTTTTCTATATTTAATCACAATGTGAGTATTTTTAGATAAAATAAAGTTCGAGTGTTGGAAGGTGAAACCGTGATAGGCATTCAAAATTTCTTTCTCTAATTTTACCTAGTGCAATGTAAAGATAATTAAAGTTAATATGTTATTTAGGACTCTCTTCAGTCCTCACCGCACAATGAGATATTGTGGTGCAGTTTTGCCTTTATCATGACTTTTCTGTTTTTGTCTTATAATGAAGAGTGACCCTTCACATAGAACTAAATCATTGCTTAGTTCATGTGCACGAGAATTTGGTTTTATTTATTTAAATGAAATGAATTTTTTTTAAATTTCAGAACTTTTTTTAATCGAATCTTATTAAAGGTTATTTATATATAAAATAATTTATAAATGTTTTAAATTTAACTTTTCCAAAATATAACAATTTCTTTTTTTTCTTTTTTAATTGTCTATATTCTACGATAAACATTTTTTATTACGTTTTAAAGTGTGTACTTCGTAACTAAGGGACCTATTTTTCAATTAAGTAATTACGCTGTGAGGGCAAAATAGATAAAAAGCATTTATCTGTGTAAAAAATTAGAAAACAAATTTCATTCCTATTACATTTTAATTTTCCCCTTAACAATATATCACAAATTCCATCTCACATTCTATTCAGAAGATCATACCAAGCGTACATTAAATGTTTCAAATTATTTGTTAAATATTTTTAATGGCGGGCACTACCCATTTTTAGGCTGTACCTTAAAAGCCTCTTAAGTATTTGTTTGAATTTCAATGATTTTAACTAAATGATTAATTAAAAAATCTGAAACTGAGAAAACACAGTTTAAAGTTCTTAGCATCTTTAAATGAATCTTATCAGATTCATTTAAAAATTTATAAAAATTTACTATTTTTTACTATTTATTTTGTTTCTTCTGTCCCATCTCTCTAAACATACATATACAGTATATACACACTTCCAAGTAAATCAGTTCCATTTCAATTGCATTTAAAGACTTATTTAAATTCCTTCTTGACCAGAAATGTTTCTAGTTTTGTGTTATGAAGCATTTTTAAATGCGTTATTTATTTGTAATAGATATAATAAAATATTTATAATCAATTTTAATCGTAAAAATTTATGGTTTTAATCAATAATTTAAAACGCCATAATGGGTTATTTCGCCAAATATGAAATTTCGCTTTCATAGTCTGAACACTTCGCATGTTTGATAATTTGCCCAACGTTCACAGTTGTATAACCTTCAACATCCTCAACTCAGTGCATTGAATTTAGTTGTAAAGTTTGTGTTCGCAAGGATTAATGCTATACAGTAACTGCATATGTTAAGATATGCAAGGAGTTTTGTAAAATCGGTGTATTTGTTCCTGTATTAATGCAACTGTTTTCTAATTATTGTTCAACACTTAACATTTGTCGCGATTAACCACCGATCGCGTGGCGTTTATTATATATGAAGTAAACGTGGCGTTTATTATATATGAAGGAAATGTTCATAGTAAGATCGAATTTTATATCTGGATTACTTTGAAAATCTGAAGTTAGCCATCTTTGAGTAGTATAACTGTCTTCTGTTGTTTGATGCGCTGTGGATTAGAGTAAAAATGGAGAGATGGATGACTATTGAGTGATCTAAACGTCGCGCGCAACAAGCTTTCCAAGATTATTGTTATTCCATTGGCGTTCCTATTTTGTTTGCTGCTTTGCCATCATCTGCAAATATTCATATTGCAGTCCTGCTCTCAGATAAATAAGTTTTTTGGCATTGATTAATTGCAAAAATAAGAAGTTAGATCGCTTTACTGCTCAGCTGTAGGATTCTTTATGGACAGTATCTAACAACGTTTATTTCTGTAAGTCATATGACTTGAAATATCATTTTCAGGTAATGCTCTTAGGCTTATCAACAGTTTGGTAGGTGCGTGATGGAGCTGTGGTTTTCTAAAACAGAACGAAATTTTATGATTGAGCATTATTTCACGGAACTCATACCTTTGATTGATTGCAATGCCATCTTTGTCGTACTCTTTATTAGTGACTACAGCATTTTGTTCCTGACTTCATCCGAACACAGAAGAGACGGGGCCACCTTCATTTCATATGGTGAATGAAGGGTTTAATTTTATCAACTCGGAATACCAAGGGGGAAATCATTAGGTTCACGAACATCTGAGAAGTTTTCTTAAAACCTTTCAACAGAATTCCTATTATAATGCATCGCGAAATAATGCTCGATCATAAAAATTGTTCTGCTTAGGAGGACCTCGTGTCTACCTTGCACAAAACAGAGTTTTTATAGCTAACACTATAATCTGCAACAGAAATTTCAAATGGTATATTACTTGTAACAGCATAGAGGTGTCATCCATTGAATCAATTTGCCATTAGTTTGCGTTGTAGAATTTCTATAGTTATGAAAATTTCATGTATGTGACTTTTGGATCACTAATTTCTACAAATGGCATATCAAAAGTGGAACAATCCAAAGCATCTTTATTTCCGAATGTGTGAGGTATTCTTGGTCGGAATCAGAAGGGAACTTAGCAAGTTAGTTCTTATAGGCTTTGCCTAATTAAATCATGTAGTTCACTATTTGCTAAGTGCGTTTTTGTGTAAAGAGTGCACTTTTTATTTTTCAAAATTAATTTTTGGACTGTTTCTTAATGGTTGTTATAATAGTTATTAGATTTTATTCACTAAAAGAGGTAAGTAGTATTTGAACCTTGTTTTATAATAGCTGGATAAATTATTGAAGCCTCGCTCGTGGTCTAATCTAACGAATGTAAATAAAGAGATATAACAAGCACAATTAGTAATGAGCACGAAGATTGTGTTCGATGTTTTTTCTTCCTTTTACGAAATAAAGAAATCGCGAAAAACTTCAGTTATCATATTTCGATTGAAATATCCATTTTGACCGTTCTTAAATCCATTTGGATGATTTTGTTTCTGCGTTACGTCTGTATGTAAGCACAGAATGAAGGACTCTTTTTTTTTCAAAACGAATTGTAAAATGGATTCAAAATGAATTTTTCCGTGACGTTTGTGTATACATATGTCTTTCGCATAACTGAAGATGAGCCATAGAACGTTGAAATTTTGTATATGGGACTGCTTTAGCATCTAGTTGTGCACCTCTCTTTTTTATTGCACTCGGGTGACTATATATATATATATATATATATTTGGCTCGGCTTTTATTTTCGCAGTCGCTCTGGTCGTAGTCATATATTTCCAATTACAGAAGTGTTTTTAAATGACGAAAATATTCAAGTTTTGGCAATGTCAAATTAAAAAAAATAATTTTGGACGTTATTTAAATTTTAATGTGGTCTGCCGTTTCCTGTACTTGTGTTTGGGAAAGTTTTATACTCGTTACGAAAAAATAAATTTAGAAGTTTGAGTCCTGTGCGACGAAAATTGACCGGCATACTTAATGTCAAAATTTGCAGTCTTTGATGTCATTTTCAAATTGCTTTGGGAGATAGGTTAATTAAGTTAGAATAATTTGAGAAAATAATTTAAATGGAGTATAGCAAAAAAAATGCGTAATTTAATAGCCCGTATAAAGAAGTCACATGGCGCCCACGACAGATTATCTCTAAAAAAAGAGAAAGGAGAAGTTTTTTAAATTCTCGCAACGAAAAAGCACACTAGGGGAAGAGGGTATATATGTATATATTTTTTAATGTTTAACTGATAGAAAGAATACCAGTGTAAAAGTTAATTTCGATTATTACGACAGACAGCAATGGCTGATAAGAATATTATGTTTATACGTATCCAGTATGCACCGCGGGTGCCATGTCGCTTAGAGCTGCATCTTTGCCAGCCAATGTTAATTTTGTGTACTGAATGATAATATCATATATGTTTTTCTAAGACCCTAAGACTGTTTTAGATTTCTAAGGCTGTTTTGGATTTAAACTATTTTCTTTGGGGCTTCTGTTATTTTTAACATCTACGTATTCTGTCTTTTGTGCTAACAATTGAGTTCTCTCTTAAATTTCTATTATAATTCTTTCCTGGAACTTTGTAGAAGTTTATTGAAACAATGACTGTCAAAATTCTGAAACTGTTCTACTAACCTCACAAACATCTATTTTAATTTTCTTGAATGAAAGAAGTTGCTTGCATTATGTGGCGTCATGCATTAAAGGAAATTTCTAAAACCTAAGAGAATTACGTTTTCGGGCATGGAAATTACCTCTACAGAAGTCTCCTTGAGATCAAGAAGTCTATGTTGCTTAACGTAAAAGTTCTAAGAAACTTTTATGTCTCCTAGAAACTTGGTTTTGTGCAAACCCTCTTTCATTTAATGATAATTAAACCTCAGGTAAGCTTAAAAGAACACAAAGCGGTGTTTTCCACTTCCATGCTCCACACTGAGAGAATAAAATGAGCATTAAAGCATTATTTGGTGCAAAACGGAATTGAGTAGCCCCGTAAAGCAACTTTCGGTCGTTTATTCATCTGTACTTTAATTTTATGAGGTCTTTCTGTTGTTAAAATTACCATTAATCGCAGCAGCCGGCATTTTAAAATGCTCCTAGCATCCTGCATACGTCGTTGATTCCTTTGTTGCCAAAGCATAAAGGAAAAGTTTGACCTCGTTAATGTTGCACCTTTTACACCATTTTGTTTTTGGTCAAAAAAGGCAAAAAATAAAAGAAAATGCCGAAGTAATTATGGCGTGTAGAAACTTTCTAGGTAACTTAAATCATTTTTTCGCGTGAGAACACTCTTTTTGTTACGGTTTTTTCGTACTCGCGGAGAGTAATTTCTAAAGTTTAAATATTCTTCACTTTTTCCACTGTTTTTGCTAATATAATGTTTCATTATTTAAGGAAGACATTTGTTTTATCTGTTAATTATGTAGACATTTTGCTCATTTCTTTTTAGAAGACGTTTGTTGAAATTTTCAGTACTTCATGTATTATTTTATGTAATTTGTATACTGTAGTTTAATTTATATTTATACCATGCTGTATGCGCAATGTTGTGTAAGAAATAAATTAATGAATTAACTTGATTTTATATCGTATAAAATAAGTATTTATTTTATACTTCAATTGATTCGTAATTTTTGATATAGCACTTGAAATTACATGTGTTTAACTTTTTTAATAGCGGAAATTTAAATTTTGTACGGATATTTTAAACCGATTCAAATGCAGCTTTTATACAGTGAGACTGCATTTTTAACGACTGCTTCTTCATTAATATACTAGTTCCTGTTTCGTTATGCGTTACTTTGTGATGTATAATAGAATTTTGTTCCTTTTTGAGCAGAACGCTGAAAGCAAAGACGAAACGCGCCATGTAAATCGAGGCATTTAATTTGTCGAACAGGAATTGATCCGAGAACAATACCTGTTTGTCGTAGGCTTAGCTGCCAGTTACACAACGGTAATTATTTGTAATTAAACCTATTAATCTGGCAAGGCCAATCCGCTAGCGTCACTTCTACCTTGCTCACTGTCGACGATTTACGATCGGTTAAGTAATGGTGTCGTGCATCTGGTAGCGGCAACCGGATGTCGACAACAGACGGGCCGCCATCTTGGTTGATGATCATCTTAAAGCGTGAAGTCTTCGATCGCGCTCCATATTATCGTCTGATTGCAGCTGAAAATCGTTTGCGAGCGTCGCTGTTAATGTCCTGGGTAATGGCATCGCTTTCGTTTGTAGGAATGATGATACAATTAATTTTGTTGCGTCTTTAAATTGGACGTTCCAAACTGCGCTCGGTTGCCAATTATACGCCATTATCGGAGGCCCGGAATCTAACAATGGCAGCCCTGCCTTAATGTCGTCCACCACCCTCAGCGCCACTACCCCCCCCCACAGCGAAACTGCACAGGGCGTAATTGCGTTGATTGAGAATTTCTGTGTTTCAAGCTTGTTCACACTATTTCTAAAATGGCTTCCATCGCAATTACCGCATTTTGAAAGGAAAATTGTTTTCTCTCTCTACAGTTATTATAACTTTACTTGCCAGGACGTCTGGCAGAAGTAGTCAAGCGCCTTTTTTTAACCCTAAAGTTAGATTTAATAACCCAGCTAATTTTATTAAGCGGTAAATGCAAAAAAAGGACTTAATGGTAAGATGCTATAATATGCGGAAGTACTTCTAGTTAATAGCGTTTAAATTCAATGGAGGCAGTGCATATGGGGAATAGGAGACTGAAAAGTTTCTTTGCTTATAAAAGTTTTTTTAGTTTAAAAAATAATTACGAGTCATTTATTTTTCTGCTAGTTCTAACATATTTTTGGGTTAATTTCATATAAAACTTTTAAAGCTATTTATTCGTAAGTATCCATAACGTTTTGGCTATAATTTGCTGGAAGCCTTCAAAATACAGTTTTTTTTCCTTATTTAAGAAAGCTTTTATAAAACTTTTAAGACATTCTTAAAGAAGAAAATTAAGAAAGGAAGTATAGGACTTTTGATGAATGTCTTAGCGCACATGATTATGTCGGGTAGTTGGACTGAAAAACACTTTGCATAATAAAACCTAATATATGGATCATAGAATTAAATATATCTGAAAGTATTTACTTAGAAATGAAAGCGTTTTTGATTTCGAATAAAGTTTCATAGCATTTTTCCGGCGGTATAAATTCCTGTAGTTATAGAAGACACTGCAAAAAATAATTACACAATTTCTCATAATAATAAAAACTTTCTAGAATTTGTTATTTATTTATTGAGTGACATTTTGCTTTTCTTTTAACAGCACAAATCAGTAATCTCCCCCCAAATTTTTTTTTATTTCATGTGTGTGTGTATGTGTGTACGGTTAATGAGTTCTTAAGTAGCTGTTGTTGCCTTTTTGAATACTCTTGTTTATGATTATTACTATTGTTAAACATTCTTTCCCGAAACAGTAACTATTGCCGTTCGTTCTCTTTTTCTGTAAATCTAATTAAATAGGTTTGACTTTAGTGGGATAAAAATACGAAATTTCAGATTGCCATTTTCTTTCAAAATGCAGAAAAAAGGTTCGAGATAAATATTTTTTGCCCCTGAATGTTGATTTCTTGGCAAATACACACTTGTTGCGGCAGAACAGTTTTGCAGGTTGCTAAAGAAATTTAGACGTTATGAAAGGTTACGTCTGGAAATAAGGAATTAGTACGAGGGAGGAGGTTAATATAAGAGTGTAGAACTGATGTTACATTGAACAATAACCTTAAGTAAATTAATTCAAGTTGTCAGTGCCTTTCTCTGTCAATGGGCAGGTATTAAATCAAGGTAAGAATTTTAGGCGCCTAAATGTTGGTTTCTTGTCAAATATAATTATATAAAAGTTTTATTGCTGAAAAATAGTTTTGCAGATTCTTACGAGCTAACAGTAATTTTGCAAGTAATAAAAATAGCTAGATGTCATAAAAATTGCTTCATGTGATAATTTAGGAAAGAATATGGGGTAAAAGAAGGCAGTTATCTGATTTACGTTGCGCTGGGTTATAACTGTAAATAAGGTAATTTCAATTCTGTACATGTGAGCAAAATTAGGTTACTTTGCTCTGAAGGGTTCCCCTTTTCCGAAGATATTTTACATATTAGAAGCTTTAACATTAGTTTTATACCTCTCATTAAATAAACTAATTAATACAAATTTGAAAGGATTCAGATTTTCACGTCGCATTCAGGGTTTGTTAAGGTTTTTTATGCTCTCACTGAGCCTGTAGTTCACAAATCTGTTCTTGGATTTGCCTTGCTAATCTAACTTTTTCTTCCATTTTTTTAGTCCAAAGGACGTAAGCCCAGAAGGGCTATTAATTTCGTTTTGCCATTTTGCGTAGATTCACTATAAACGGCGAATCATATTTAAATTGTTACCACCAAATATTAGAGCCCTGTATTATATTTAAAGAAATTAAATAATGAAGAATCTGCATAAAGGTATGTATGTTTCTCGCATTGTGATAAAACAAAAATATCTAGAGCCATCAAATTTTGAATAACGTAGTCCTTCAACCAAACATGGGCATTTGGAAGCCCGAATTTTGAATTTCGAATGTGTTTTATTATCTATTTCATATTTTGTAAAGCATTTATGAGTTTTTGATTTAAAAACTCAACGATTTTAAAGCGAGCAATGGCAACACTGTACGGGGGGGGGGCATTTTTATCTCTAGCGTGCGAGACTGTGTATCGGAAATTCTAAAGATTTGGCCCTTTTAAATGTATTGTGATGTAGCTGTTAAATTGAATTTATTTAATTTATGATTTAAGGGCGAATAACATGATATTTAAAAAATAACGATAACACACGAAACCTTAGAAAAAACCACTTTGGACGTAATATAAAATCTGAAAGCTTTCAGATTTTTTTAAGCCCAAAGGCGTTAGCCTAGAAAGGCAATTTATTTTGTTCTGGCATTTTGCGTTGAATCACTATAAACGACGTATCAGTTTTCAAATTGTTGCATCCAAATGGTAGAGCCCCGCATTATATTTAACGAAAATTAAATAATGAAGAATCTGCATAAATGTATGTATGTGTCTCGCACTGTGATAAAACAACGGTACCTAGAGCCATAAAATTTTGAATAACGTACGTTTCCACCCGAGTATGGACATCTGGAAGCCCAAGTTTGTTGTTTGGAATTTCTTTTATTATCTATTTCATATTTTGTAAAACGTTAAAGAATTTTTAATTAGCAAATTCAGAGATGTCAAAGCGAGCAATGGCAGCACTGTACGAGGGGGGGACATTTTTAAGGAAACTAAGTAATGAACTAAATACCTAAGTTTATTAACTAGTAACAGAATACATTTGACGGAAAAATTAATTATCTTACGCGTTCCTGAAATACAAAATGCTACCGCGTGAAAGCTAAAAGTATTTTAATTTGGGCATGCCCAATATATTTCTTTTAAATCGCTGAGTTCATTTATTAAATTCGAAAGACAAATATATTGCTAATGACAACCCACTTCTTTCATTTCGCCGAGTTTTCTGATTATATTTTTCATTTGAAATGTCAACAAATTGACTCTTTGCAGAATAGCAATACAAAGCTTTAGCGATGACAGATGACACACCTTTTTAGCTCGTTATGTTAGAGATTCCCAATAGAATTAAGTGTTACTATGCACGTTTTTGTATACTTTTCACTCTTTTATCAGCTCATCATATCAGTGTTTATCGGTGTTCAGTTTCCTTATTAATGTGACTTAGACAACTCTTTTTATCTATATTATTAAACATCTTTTTCGTCGCCCTTACGATACATAAAATTCAATAGCAAAATCACAAAATATTTTAAAACTGCATATCTTTAGAATTCTTCATAGAATGTTAAGTATTGCCATATATTTTTTATATTCGCTATACGAATAATACATAGCGATAACATTTGGTGGCAACATCGTTTTATTTGAAAAGAGATTCGGAAATAAAAATGAATTACGAAGAACTAAGGATCGAGACTAATATCATCTGTGGTTGTAATAAATTGATTTTAGTTTAACATAATAATGATACTTCGTATAAAAGGCAGTTTTAGTGTAAAATATCCTTTTAAATGAATTAATAAAGTAACTAAGTTTGTTACATTTATTTCTCATTAAGTACTGGAAGTAAGACGAGACTCTATCTGAATTTCATTTTTTTTCAGTCGATTCTTCGGTAAAAAATGTAAAAAAGGAATAAGTAATCAAATTAAAGCAGGCAATTCACCTAAATACGAAAACATTGCGAATCTAACATTTTTAATGCTCTTAAAACTTATAAAATACTAAAAAAACTGCATAAAGCTTACCTTTATGCAGTTCTTCATATCAGCAAAAACACTCTCTTTTTTTGTGAATTTAATATACAGTTTAAATGAATTAGTGATATAGCTATTATTTTGTTTAATTCTCGGCTAGAATTCAAAGTTTATGTCGCTTAATATCAGATTTATGTGCGCCTAGGTTTTTTCCTCAAACCAGTTTCTGTGTGTTTTATTCGTTAATTAATTTATTCATTTTTATGGACCTCTGAGACAGTTCATGACACTTGTGAATTGTTTGTATTAATTAATTACAGAGATGGGAAAAAGCATATGATTGATTAAACATTTTCGTATTAGCGCAGTTTCTTTCTGTGTATTTATTAATTTTATTAAAAGTATTAACTCCTTTCTTTTGTTCTAAATTAATTTAAAGTACTCATTTCAAAGCATTGTTCTAAAAAAATACTTACAGTTATATGCAATGATAGAAATTTAGGTGTAGTTACCGGCAACGCCCATATAATAACCAAAATTATGGTAGTTGATAGTAAGAGAGTATTATAATTTACTTTTTTTTAAAATCTGAATTAAGTGTATTTCTTGTGATGATATTTACCTTAAATATTCGCAAAGTATAATATATTCACAAGTAAATATAGTATATTCACAAGTAAATATAGTATATTCACATATAATATAGTATATTCACAAGTATATAAATTCACAAAGTATATTTAGAAAAGGGCTTCACAAATTTCTTACCTTTTATTATATGTTTGTTGTAATGTATATTAAATTATATAATTTTTCAATTTTGTAGTCTGTATTGTTTGCGATGAATGCATTTATCTTTAATATTTCTTTCTTTTCTGTAATTTAGGTTTTGGGTTCGTAACATTTGAAAATGAAGACGTCGTAGACAAGGTCTGTGAAATCCATTTTCACGAAATCAATAATAAAATGGTAAGTTTGTGATTACATTATTTTTCTAGCCCAAAAGGGCTAGTTTCGAAACACGATTTTGAGTTGTTTCAGTTAAATGCATTGCTTCATTTTTCATTCGAGTCTTGCCATTCGGGAAAACGTAATCTTTCGTATTTAATCTGTCTGCTATTCATTAACAAATTAAACTATTTAAAAGCAATGTATACGGTTCCCTAGAATTTTATATTTAAATCTAATTGGTTTAAATAAAAAGGCATTCAATTCATGATAGATCTAAATAAAAACTTTAAATATTTTTATATAATTGCACAACATATTTTTCACTTTTTAAATATACAGAAGATATGTAATGTTCCCATGTTAGTTTAAATATATATTCATCTAATATTCTATAAAATGTTTCGCTATTCCACCTGGGCCATCTCTATCGATTATCTCTACTGACAAACCGTATTAAATTTTAAAAGAGCTCTGAGCCTTTTCATATCTATTTTTTATAGGTTTTTTCCCTGCTAAAACTATTTTCATTCAATTTATTTCTCCCTCAGATGAGATCGAATATTATTATCATATTAACCCGTTGAAAATATTTAATGTAGTATATTCTTTAATAAATCAAGCGGCAGTAATTTTAAAACATTGTTTTTGCTTAACCATGTACAACAATGTCAAAACATTAGATATCGTTTTTCGTAGCTACGCTGCTAAAGAGCGTCCTGCTTAAGAATGAAACAACTGCATTGGTTACGTATTAAACCAGTAAAGATAAGCATTCAGATGTTTGAATTTCTATGGGCAACAGTAATTCATGTCCTTCCAAATTAATAACAGTTTCAATTAATTGCTAGAAAAGTTTATGAAATAGCATTTTTTTAAATAAAAGTTTTCAAGAACAAAATAATGGTTCTTTAAAGATTGTTATGCCTAAAAGAGCAAATTTTCTCTGTTTAAACATCGCAAAAATAATCAAAGTCAATAATTTATCTATTGGGTTGGCAACTAAATAATTGCGGAATTTTTTTTAGAAAATCAAGGACAATTTTTTCATGGAACTAAATAACTTTATTCTGTAATGTATTGCCCATTTTGATCAATGACCTTTTGCCATCTTTCAGGCAGCATCATAATCCCACGTTCATAAAACTTCTGGTTTTTATTAGCAAAAACCTGAATCAGGTACGATTTGACATCATCATCATTATTGAAATTTTTACCATTCAAGGAGTTTTGTAAAGATCGAAACAAAAAGTATTCAGATTGTGGAAGGTCAGAACTATATGGTGGATGTGGTAAAACATCCCAACCAAGCTCCAATAATTTTTGCCGAGTGACCAAAGATGTGTGTGGCCTTGCATTGTCATGATGGAATACATCTTTTCGATTTGTCAATTCGGGCTGCTTTTCTTCAACTGCATTGTTTAATTTCGTTAGTTGTTCAATGTAGACATCAGAATTGATCGTTCGGTTGGGTGGTAAAAGTTCAAAGTAGACAATTCCTTTGTAATCCCACCAAACTGATAACAAAACCTTCTTTTAATGAATATCGGATTTTGATGTTGTTTGAGTTGGTTCACCTGGCCTGCTGCACGATCTTTTCCGCTTGATATTGTTGTAAACAACCCATTTTTCATCGCCAATTATCAGTCGCTTTAAAAATGGATCATTTTCATTACGTTTCTTTAGCAAATCGCAGCTGCTAATGCGTTGCGTTAAATGCGTTTCTTTCAGTTCGTGAGGAACGTATGTATCGAGTTTTTGAACATAGCCAAGTTGTTTTAAGTGATTTTCAATGCATGTGTGTGATACATGAAGCTTCTCTGCAATCTCACGTGTTGTACTGTGACGATCCGAATCGATTATTGCTTTGATTAGGTCGTCATCAACTTCAACTATACGACCAGAGCGTTTTTCATCTTTGAGTGAAAAATCACCAGAACGAAATTTGGCAAACCAATTTTGACACTGCCGTTCTTTTAAGGCTTCGTCACCATAAACAGCACATAACTTTTTATGAGCTTGCGATGCATTTTTCCCTTTGCGGAAATAAAATAGCAAACTATGACGAAAATGTTCCTTTTGATTTTCCATTTTTCAATGAACGCCAAAAGAAAACTATGCAACCGATCAAAAAACTTTTTTTACTGATTCACAGCTGAATTGCCAACTATCAAATAACAAAATGTGTTTTACATTTGTACTACGTTTGCAAACCTAAAAATTCAACTGAAGCCATCTATGAGTGAAATTCGCAATTACTTAGTTGCCAACCCAATAGTTTAAAAAGTATCAATACCACGGACATACTGATGTCAACTAAAATTTTGGAAAATGCTTCTGAAAAAAAGAGATGTCATTAAATTGGTTAAAATGAACTTCGTCGAAAAACCTAAAATTTCCGTCCTTGAAGTTGCTTGAAAACTGATGATGCATAAAGTACCTTAAATGGTCGTCATTGAGACATCAATTTATACATACATCACAGTAAGATTATCTTTTTACTGCGCTTCCGGTTTTTGCGTTGACCGTGAAAAGAAAGGCTGAAATGGGAAGCACTTATAGAGAGGCTGAATACGCCCCATTTTTAAAAAAGCCTAAAGTGGGACATAACTGATTAAGATGTTACGGTAGATGTAAAACCTCTTCTTGTTTTTTATGACCTTTTTACGTTCCTTTATATTTACTTTTTTCATTCATATGCAGTAACTACATTTTCTCTACAGTGTTTTTATTTTAAATTTTTTTCTTATTTTTATATTTTATTTTTGCTGTTTCAGTGTAATGGAAATTTAAAACTAAGACTAGATTTTTTAAATTATTATATTTGTATTTACTGCTAAATGACTGCAGCTTTCTGCGCATTATTCGATTAACGGTATTTGAAACTTTTTAGTACATTTTAGTATTAAAGCAATTTTAGTATATTTTGTTTGTAATGACCATCGAATGTAGGTGTACGTTTTTTGCATTTAAAGAAAAAAATTTTAACTACATTTTGGCACACAATATATACAATATTACAATGCAAACGTTTTAAAAACCAAGTACTTATACATTAAACTTGTATTCGGTCTGTGAAAAAGCTCCAAATTTCAATATTCTTATTGAATAAAAATATTCTCTATTATTTTAGTCACACCTATGCATGAAAATTTATTCGGGATATAAATAAGGCTTTACTGTCCTGGTTTAACAATTTTTTACTAAGCCGTCTTCTCCTTTCTGGTCATAAATTTCAGTTTGCTGTTTGGACATGAAAAAAAAAGCTTTATTTTTATCTCACTATAGCCGTCTGTGATTTATGAAATTTTGTGTATGTCAAAATTTATATATAGCAAAATCTGTAAACATTACTATGTCAGTTTTCATTAAATCAGTGTAATCATGATTTACTGAAACTATTTGAAGCAGCATTTTAGTATGTTAAAATATGTTATATTTCACTATTTAAAATATATTTATCTCATGCTAATAACATTCTGCAGATATTGAGGTATTTTCTTTGTCAAAACGAATATACCGAATTATACACAGCACGTAACAAATTTCTTGAATTTAATGTACTATTTTATCCCCACTTTCAATTTATATAGCTTTTTGATTCTTAGATTGCATATTCACGAGTATCACTCCAAGTATTTGCCCAAATTGGGATCTTAAAAAATCCAAACTGAAACTTTGAATTGGCGAATCAGTTTGTCTGCCAAATTTATTTTTATGATAACTTTCAATTTAGAAACGAATTTTGCATCTGAATTTTGTTCATATAGAACTTGCTAAGCAGTTTTCACCCGAATTACATTCTTAGAATATTTCTACTTGCTCGTCCATTTAAATTATGTTCCTAAGAGGTGCACACTTTCCGAAGCAGTTATCATGCAAATTATATATTTAAAATGTTTCATATTATGAAGCATTTATCCGTCAAAATTGTGTTTGCAAAGTACATTCAACTACGAACCAGCTATCCATCTGAATCTGTTCGTAAACTTCGTTAAAGGATTGAAACACTAGATTATTTAAATGACTTTACCGATATATCTAAGTATGTAGCAGAATAATTAGAATTTATGTTATTTTTTCAAATGCACGAACACAAGGGAATCGGAAATCTACGCAACCATAGGCTGAGGCGTATTTTATTGAAATGTTCAGGCTTTTTAATAAGTAAAGAGTATTCATTTCATCCATGGAATGTGGAAGACAAATGAAACTTTTAAAAAAAAGGGACATTATACTGTATATATATGGCATGCACTCGAGCGTTAGGTATAACGGGAAATATGATTCAAGCAAATTGTGAGTAAAAGGGCCTCTCACTCGGAAGTATGCGCGAAGAGGCGAGGCACGTAGTGACTACATAGCCAGTCAGTGGAACTACTTTCTTTTGGGATTCAGACATTACTGAAACCCTGGCACACTTACAGAATAATGGGAAGTATATAAAAAATATTCATATATTCTGTTAATAAAAGTTATTCAAGTGTTTCTTTTTGTCTAATAAGTAAGTGGCAGTATTATACTATAGCAAATTTAACATGTACTGTATTTATATCATTTCATGTTTTATGTTTTAAATAAAATTTACTTTTCTAATTTTTCAGGTGGAATGCAAGAAGGCCCAGCCCAAGGAGGTGATGATGCCCAGTAATGTTGCGCGCGGACGGGGAGCAGGTAGGGCTACGTACGGTAGGTGGCGCTACTGGGCTGCTCTCTTCTCTCGTGCAGACTGGCGTCATTTATCCATTCTCCTCACCATCATCTCTTATATATCCACGACCTCCGAAAATGCTTTCATTCTTTCTGTCTTTCTATCTATCTGTGCACTTTATTCTGTTTTCTTTCTCAATCTATGGCATGGCTGATGAGTGTTTTGTGTGTAATGATGCAGAATGATAAACAAATCTCCCTTGTCATTATTATAGTACAAACTTTTGTTGAAGCATAACGTAAAGTAGTTATAACATAAAATTATCTTATGATGCGGCTCAGTAATGCTATTGAAACATACCTGCCTTTCAGAGAAAGCTATTGCAGATACCTTTTTTTTAAGTCATGCAGGAATGTGTTTTGAAAATAATAATTTGGAAGTCATCCCCTCCGCCTCCAAAAACCGTTATGATTTCTACAATAAAAAGCATTTCTTATTACTTTGCGATTGTAAATTTCTATAGTTGAGCATAAACTGCGGCATAAACTTACTTTGGCAGCATAAACTGCGTCCAAACTCAAAAAAAAAAAAAAAAAAAAAGAGCGAAGTATCGCTTCTTCTGAAAAGAACTACTAGAAAGTCTTAAGAAGGTTTTGAAACAAACTTTTCTATTCAATCAGAACTCGAACATAAATCCACATCTCGTGTTTAACAAATCAGCCAACCATTTACGCCACAACTCTGGGGATGTAACTTAAAGTAACAGTCACTTCCAAAATCAAAAACTAAGTGTAGTTACCAAATGTTACACATTTGATTTACGCAAAGTAGGCTGAAACTTCTCACTGGCCTAACAATTTAAATGTCGGCAAGTGTAATGCGAAGCCGAAGAATACGATCATACCTGAGTTAGCAGAAACCTAGTAGTGTGGCTTCTAGAGGCAGAAACACGCTCTACTTACAGTCCAAAAATCTGAGCTTAAATAGTCAAACTAAATTTGCGTTCTGGAAGAGAATTGGAAAAAAGAAGTGATAATAAAAATCTAAATCATAATAACTAATTAGATTAACTAAATGGAACGCTACAAACTGAAAGCAATAAAATAACGAAGTAAACCATCCTTCTCAGCTAACTTTCTTGCACTTTTTATGCGTATTATTCCACGTCTAATTTGTAATAGTTTCGAAAGACTACGCTTTTAAGGCTTTGGAATGCAGATTTTCTTCATAACTTATTCATTCGGGTAAGAATTTCACAAAATATATCAGAAAATTCTGTTTTTTTTTTTTCGCGCAAGAAAAGGTTTAAATATGTAATCTACATACTATTTTTTTCACGTACCAAAAGCAAAAGGAACTGAGTCCCGTGCCCACTTCATAAATAAAGCCATTGTTTATGATAACACAAAAATGAAAACATTGAGATGAGGAAAATGGCAGTGGTAATTAAACTTTTTATGGTTAATATAATAACCCAGCACCTATAACTTAAAAGAACGGCTGTGACCAGCACATTGGCCATGTCTCTTCCCCTTTTTCTTAAACAAAGAGAGAAAGTGAACTGCGAGTCTTGCTGTCCTTTGTGAAAAATCTCTTTATTTCGATCAAAATAATGCTCTTGAAGTGTTGTTTTTGCCTATTTAGTCTCTGTCCTTTATTTTCTTTTCTTTCCTTCCTTCTCTCTCTTTTCCCAATAGTAAATATAATCATTTGAAAATGAAGTCATTTGCACACCTGTATGTTATTGCAAACAGTGCAAGAAAAAAGTTATTTATTGGAAAGAGAACAACTGAAAATAAGAGAAACCAGTCCTTTTAAGCATCTTAAATAATCTTAAGGCCCCGGAATAAATGATGTGATGATCTCGACTGTGATTCCTGAGGATTATGAATGGATAAATATTAAGTAGTTTCAGAGAGAATTCGAAAAGCTGCATTTCGACTCAAAATATTTTTATTAAAATATCAAAACAATTATGCTTTGAATTTATTAAAATGACTGCAGTGTAAAAATAGATTTAAAAATGAGACAGAAATTTCTTATGTAAACTAAAAAATAATCTCAACGCAAAAATTATAATTAAATTATATTATAATCATGTGAAACTGGGAGGTAAAAAACAAATTTTAATTTTTAATTAATAAAACCGAAATTCTTTGTAACTTTGGGTGTAGAAATTTGAATGAAAAAACTGAAATTTGTGTTAAATCAAAATTTTATGAAGGTTAAATTATACTAAGTTTTTTGTAAAGCTGTTTAAGTTGCAGTTACAATAAAATGAATTGCGTAGTTTTCATTGAGATAAGAAATCTTGCAGTTCAGTCTGCATATATAATATATAATACCCATTTTACATCCTTATTATAGTCCTACAGAAATGTTGAAGTATGTCTCATCGTCATGCATTGTATTATATTCTATAATATGCTGCGTTTCACTGGCGCTCACTTTCAGAAAGTAATCCGCAGATTAATACATAAGTCTCTAATATTCGATAAGAAGCGTAAAATGGATTTAATGTGTAAGCATTTTAACGTAAGAAAATAGAAAATTATTCTGTCATCAATAACGTAAATCATTTTTTTTCCATTTTAGGCAAGGCGAAATTATTTCCTTCTTATTTCCCTGTGTTATTTGGGTTCTGGTGTATGTGGCATTTTGATTCTCTTCTGTAAGCTCTGATACTTTACAGAAGCTGAGGGTTGACTGTTTCTGATGAATGACAATTCAATTCAAAGGTGACAATTAAACTAGTATTGCCAGAAATGTAAACTAAGTTGGTTGGTTGGTTGGTGTCGTGTCCTATTAGAAGTCAAATGGATCCATACATGGAAATCACTGCTTTTGCCAGTTCCACAATCGTTTTACTATAGAACTCTCCCTAGAAAGGGAATTCCCCAGGCTTTGCAAAGCTGCAAGTATTGCCGGACAGGTGAAGATGTGTTTTGGAGAAAGCTCCGTTCCGGGGCAATTTCTGCAAGTTCTATATAATCTGGCACCATCTTGATTAATTTTCATTCCTCTAAAATGGCGGGTTCTCAATCTAGTAATGGTCTTCACAATTTCTCTGTTTGCATCAATCTCACATGTCTGATGGTCTTTCTCAACAGATTTCTCTTTGAGTCTATACAGTAAATTACAAGTCCGCTGGCTTTATCATTATCATTTAAGTCGATGTAAATTCTCAAGACCTCCTGGATTGCTCTTAATTCACATGTGAAATTGGAAGCGATGTTACCTGCTCCATAGCTTTGGAGTATTAATTGCTCCATTTGATAGAGTTATTTGAATATCGGCTCAGCCCTGTTGCTATAGTCTCATCTGACGAACCACCTTTGTAAATTTTTACCAAATCAGCTCCCAGAAATGACTCAATTGTTCGAGTGCCTTTTGCGGTGACCATAGCTTCGATTTCCTTTTTTGTACAATGTTCTACCGGATAGAGATTTGTTTTCGTGTTAATGGGGATGTAAGATGGCAGGTTAGGCTCTTCAAGGACAATGTAGGTATTATGTGTGAGAGAAATATTTTCGCTGATCTCATTATCATATTTCAGACTAGAGGAGCTCTTGAGTCTTGACCTTTGTTCCAGTTTCCAAAAGTCCTTCAGGAGATGTGCTCCATGTGTCGGCTCTTAGCCTTGTTTGTAAACTTGAGTGTGAGATATTTCCTTCTCTGTAAAAGATTCGGAAGTCCACACTCTTGTTCTACCTTAATGTTGTTGGTAGATGAAACAGCTCAAGATATTATTTTGGCTGCTCTTGCTTGTATCTTGTTGAGTTTCCTCAAAGCGGTCTCAGAAGCATGTGCCCAAATAGGTGCGGTATATTGAAGGTTTGGTTTTATCAACGCAGTAGATCTTAGTGTTTTCGGAGTGTTCCCCCAATCCGTGCCACATAAACGTTTCAGAATTCAGTTTCTTTAGTGCTTTGTTGGAACAATTTTTCAAATGTGTAGTGAAGCGTAGTTCAGCATCTAAGGTCACGCCCATATATTTTGGGTTATCAACCTTAGTAATTGGCAGGTCATCCATTAATGTGGCAGGTTGAAACGATTTTTTTTTGTGTTTTTCGTCTTTGGAGAAAAATTGCGTAGCTTGTTTTGAGAGAGTTTATCTTTAATTTCAGCTCTCTCGACCAAGCCAGAATGCCTCCAAGGGATTGGTTTAATTATCTCTCAGACTTTGTGTAAACTAAGTATTGCCAGTGTAAGGAAATGGAAAATTATAGGAAGTCAATAACGCAACAATTTCAAGAAGCAATTGATAATTTTTTGGAATGGTTACAAGATACGAGTAAATAGCAGTCACAGGTAGACAATCCTAGACCCTACATCAGTCTAAATATTATTTGAAGATAGTCACAGGGAAGAAGATACCCGAAATACTACCTAAAGACAGATAGATGTAATCTTTCTATGGAGAAGATATATAGTTGTTTTGTATTGTGTTAGTTAATTTGTCTGACGACATCATTCGGTTTGTAACTGTTTTACTATAGCTGTAACTAGCAAGCGTGGAGACGCTTTGTTTCCCACAAAGAATCCAATTTCTTTTATGCAGTATTCTTATCCTATATTCAGTTAGTTCAATACAGGAATTCGTCACATACTCTTGTAACAACTGAATTGCTACTATTTTGAAACTGTGATAAATTCGCATCACACTGTTTTTCACACTATGGATGGGCGGATAGGTTTGCACGATTTGTAGCGAGATTTACACATTTCTGTTACACATGATTGTCATTCGATACGCATGGTGTTTTTTCCCTGTTCTTTTTAAAGACTCAGGTTATGTCACTGAGAGGATTTACTTTGTCATTCATTTTAATGTTATTATTTTTAATGTTGGATGGTAGTTAGTTGGATGAAAGGAAATCAGATGATTTTGATGTTAAACACTAATGGAAGTGTCTGAAATTGAAACACATTTTTATAAAGCACTGTATTTCTCGAAAAATACAGGGACAAGATCCTTCTGTCTTATGAGGCCCTTTAATTTCAGACTAGTGTCAGATTTAGACAATATATCGTTGAATTCATTTCACTTATAATACATACAAGTCGAATTCATTTCACTTATAAGTTTCTCGAAGGTGGCCACTTTTTTCTCCACAGCCAGTGCTAGTTTTCTAGGTTATTTTTATAATAATTATCATCCGAAAAATGAAATAAGTGTTACTTATAACTAATTCTTCCCAGTTATCGGTATACGTCAATTCCATAATGAAAGGCATTTTAGTGCCTTCTTTCAATGTAATAGCACTTTAGTTTCCACATTCATTGAGTCAAGATGATAATATTGTTGCGATATTACTCAAGTTACTGATGTTACCTTTTAGAAATTGATTTATCGTAGATAATCTAAATTATAACACATTCTAATCTAATTACAATACATTCTAATCTAATTACAATACATTCTAATCTAATTATAATACATTTTAATATATAATAATAATCTAAGTTATAATACATTCTAATACATAATACAATGACTCGATACATAATCTGAATTAGATCTTTAGTATTTAGAAATAAGATTTCTGTTGTCGTTTTATTCCTTATAAAAATTTCTCACAAATAAGTTATTATTTATCTGTTCGAATCTGTCATTTCTAATAAACGAAGATGTAAGATTTTTATACTACCGTGAAAATTGTGTTTATATTGTTAAATATGTTTTAATCTTTCCTGAGCCTCATAACATATTTAAGTCTTCTGTAATACTAAACATTTTCAAAATTATTTGGAACTTATATGTCTTCAGTAAAAATATTACTGTGATTTAAATATTTTAAATTTTCTAGATTCACAATTCAGAGGTTCCTGTATTTTTGGGTATATGTTTGCATATTTATTTATATTTCAATAATTAACATCACAAGAATGCACTACATCTTCATCGCATTAATCTTTTCCTCAATTTCTTTATTTTTCTAAAACCTTTCTTGAAGGGAAAGGATGAAGCTAGTCAAAATTAAGGAGTATCTTAGGTTTTATTCTATCAATCTATTACGAGATTTAAAGGAATTTAGATTTCAAAACATTAACGATCTAAAAGTCAAGAATTATGAAGGAATCGTATGAAGAATCATTATGTAATCCTTATATGAGTCCTTGGACAATGATTCCTTTGTAATTTCTTTTTTATGGTATAGAAGATGCTACAGCCAGCGACTACTTGAAAGGTCAAGGGTTTTGGTTCGTAACGAGTTTGCAGTTGCTTTTTCACATTTTCCCTTCCGAAAACTACAATAATATTTTCTTCAATGCAAAAACTATTATATTTGTGCTCAATTAAGATTAAATTAAAACGCTGAAGTTGTACTGTATTGTAAAAGTCAGTTTTAATCTAAGATTGAATTTTAGCTAATCTTAAAGTCAAAATTCATTTAAGAAACAAATTTCATATCTTTCAGTTTGCAATAATTGCAGTTTATATCGTGTCGCTTTCCAGCTCGACATTATTATTTAAAATCTATTTTTTATACACATACCTAAGTCTTGGATTAATATTTGTAAATTTTTTTCTCGTACTTTTTTTCCTGATTCTGCCACATATTCAGTTGTTTTGCGTTCGGATTCAAAACTGTTGAAACCAGAGCGAAAAATTTTTAGTCCTTGAAAGAAGAAGCGCATATGCCAGAATCATTTCTTGAAACGCACATATTTTTTTTCCTTCATAAGCAAGAATAGAATAAACACTATACGTTAGTAAGTATGATGTTAGTAACTAAAATCTCGAAGATTAAAATCGCTTAATAACACGGTATTTTATGACTAGGACTATACTTAAAAATTATTCTAGTAGCTATAAACGTAACGGACGTACTGCGATCTTTTTATAACCAGATAATTTTCAATGAAGATATTTTACGACATTTATAGAATGGAATGTTTTCAAACTATTTTATCAGTGTCCGTGGGCTTATGAAGGCGATATATCTGAATAAAAATGCAGCAAACGTAATATTTTATAGCCAGAACTGGAATTTGCATAAAATCTGTGGTAGAAAAAAATACGGTGCCCGCCGAAAATATCTCGGCAAAAATGTCGCGGAGAAAACAAAGCAAGTGGAAAACGTCGCGAAAGAAAAAAAAAAAGAAAACATTGCGGTTATGAAACATGGTGTAAAGCATCGTGTAAATATAGCGGTTCAAAAACTTCGCAGTTTTAAAACGTCTTTGTAAAAAAATATCGTTGTAAAAAGGGCCTTTCGCCTGATAATAACATCACAGACATGAATTTTCTGACATTAAAAATTTTAAATGTGTATTCGCATTACTAATCTAGCTTTATAAAAGAGGTTAATTAAGTAATGGTCTTTAACAGCTAACTAAATAAATTTTAAATTCTATTAACACTTTTACGTTGCATTAATTTTCTTGATTTCTTCATTATTTCGTAAATGCTGAAGTTTTCTTCTTATTTTTGCAGAAAATTTTATTATTTACTTCAATTTTCTACGACGATGTTTTATAACTGCCAGGTTTTTGAAGCTTTTTATTTTCTACGACGATGTTCTAAAACTGCTGTGCTTCTCTTTGTATTCTTTTCTCCGACGACATTTTGTATGATGATGGTTTCCACTTAAGTTGTCTTGGCGACGTTTTCGTCCGCGTTATTTTTGCCTGTAACCATAACCGTATTTACAAAATTTTAATATGTATTTGCATCGTTTTTATTACTCCCTAACCATAATGAAATTCAGTTTCTGAATAATGCAGACTAATTCCATATTTAGGAAAAAATATTATTTTCAGAAATGTGTCAATATGAATTTGATTTGTAAACTTTAAAAATATCAATATTATTTTATTTATTTTGTTAATAAATTTAAAATAGTTAAATATTTATAGTTAAAAGAGAGAAATATGATCCATTAAGTTCAAAAACAGTGAAAGAGGAAACGTGAAAATTACTTTCCTAATCCAAATTTCGCTTCCATTTATGCATTTATGTTACTGCGCAGTGCTTCCGTTAATTTAATGCCATGTCCTTTAACTTTGGTACAACCCTTACAGGAATACTTCGAAATAAACACTTAATCTGTTTATTCTCTTCTATTCAAGAATTACGTTTAAGTACCTTTGAAGTAAATAATAGGATAAACTCGAAAGCTCTCAGCATTCTTTAACTTCTTAATAACTACGTGATTACTGGGAGTTAGCTATATGTTGTCTTCGTGTTAAAACAGTGAAGAGACTTGAGTTGATTATTTTCATAAATATTAAGGGCGCATATTTAAATTGCACCGAAACTCATGAAAGGTTCAAACTGTTAGAGTACGTGTGTAGTTTATTTTAATTACGTTAAATGTTTTATTTTCCATTTTACTTACTGCTCGTACTAGGGCAGTTTTATCCTAATATATGAGAGACGTGCAGATGCTGAAATACTGAGCTGATAGTTGTTATACAGATATCATATCCGCCATAGTTATCAAGGCATCCATTGAGAAACTGAATTAGATGCTCAGTGGAATAAGTTGAATTCTTCCTTTAAAAATCTTTGTATTATATATGGAATTTCTAAACCTCTGCCTTGAGCTGAAGTTTGTTGCTAAGGAATTCCAAGCACGTAGATGTCTCTTCATTGGTATCAAGTTTAAAGAACTTGCAAGGCGATTTCCATTGCCACTGCACATTGTTTTCTGTCATATGTAAATTTCCCAGTAACAGTGCAAAAGCACAGTTTCTGCGCCCATCATCCTTGATTCTCTTGTTTTTGATTGTATTTGTAAATATTTTAATTTTTAGTAGATTTTCATAAGTTGTTCAGCTTCAGACACAAGAAGTTTTTCCGGGCTTTTAGTTCCTCTTTTGTAATGTCACTAATCTCAGATACCATTTTTTTCTTGGCGTTTCATCTTTTTGATGCCTATGATTAAAAGGACTTTTCCTGTTTCTCTTTCTTTCCGTGTTTCATCATTTAGTAGTATTACGTATTCGCAGTCAATGGAATATTGCATCATTACAAGTTTATATATGTGACTAACTACTACAACTTTGCGGTTTAGTAACTTTCATGCCAAAAACATTCCAAACAAAAATTGATTCACGTACAAATTACTTGATCTCAAACTTCAAGGGGAAGCATGAAATATACTGTAACGCATTGTGGTGCATAAAATCACAAAATTACATGAAGTAATCTTTAAGGCATCATGGTAGTTATATAAATATTCAGTAGAAGCTATGACAAATATATTTGCATTTCAAAGAATTACTTGCATGGGAAATCGAATCGGAGTTTGTAGGCGAGTATCCTTATAACTAAGCTGTGAATCTGTTGTCTATTTGTTGTCCCTACTTCTTGCATCAACTTCGCTTACCAGTTCTTGTATACACTAGTTCCGTGTCTTAGTCCGCATACAGCATCGCGAAAGGGCATGACATACTTCATTTGAGTCCCTCTATGAAGATTGACGTGACTGAAATTCAGGAAATTCAGACTGAAACCTCTCGATCTGTACACAAGAAGTTTACTTTAGTTTTTTGAATATCTAGATGAGAGTAATGAATCAACTGATCACTTTTTTTGTCTTTCATCAGTTTCTTTTGTAATATGTGCATAACTAGTGGTATTTTTTTATGTTATTTCTGCAGTTAGCTTTTAAAGTTGTCGAAACGACAAGGATAAGTTTATGAGATATCCTACATTGTTTACTTACATATATGATTATGTACTTAACCTGTTTTTGTGTTTTCTTTACAGACATTGTGTGGCCCCTGGGAGCGCTGACTGATGGTAATGATGGGATGCTTTGTGTCCCTCTTACTACAGCTTCTCGAAGTACTTGTTCTTTTTCTTTCTTCTTTTTTACTTTTTTATGCTGTTATGTTTAACATATGTTTAAAATCTCTTAACCCTTAATCGGTCAGGTGCTGTTTCTGAGACTTTTATTTTTAATCTTCTGCATCTTCTAATGTATCAGTAATGCTAAATAATGTTTAAGTTTACGTAAATTTTTTATTAATATTCCTTTTTCAGAGTTTATTTTTAAAAAAAGGGTCTCACAGATGGCAGTCGTTCTTTTTGCACCTTAAATTCACGTGGCCAGTTAAGGGTTAATGTTGATGTATAGAACTGAAAAATATTTCTGTTGCCTCGATCAGAAAATCTAACTGTCTTTAGCTAACTGAAGACAGTTAGGTGTGATTGAGAAAGATGTTATACATTGCAATATCTTAGTTTCAAACTCATTATTTTTATTATAATGTAGAAATTATGATTTACTTTTACGTCATATCATCGCCAAATTACCTCAGATGGTTGGTTCTAAGATCAAAAATACATCTTACAAGATTACGTTAAAACATTTTATTTAGATTTAATACCCTAAGGTGATCACAGTTAATAACTAACGAAAGTCTTAAATTCTGGTTAAAAGTTTTATTTTATCTTAATATATAATAATATTTTGTCACGTATCATAAATATCTAAAATCTGTTAATTCAACTTATTAATTCGTTTTACATTAGGCAGACTTCTAGTAATGGTTATAAGTTTAAGTAAAGGTAGACTTCTAGTAATGATTCAGTTATAAGTTTTTTAATAAGAAGATTATAATGTTGTGTAATTATTTATTCAGCCGTTCCTTTATAGCTTTCGAAGTTACATTAAAATATAAAAACTATACCCTAAAAATCAAACATATTTTAATGACTGCATTTTCATCAATGTGATTGTCATACTTTTTGACAGAATTTAAGAAAGTCGTGTTAATTCGTTTGTCTTGAAAACTGTGTACCCGATAGCCTTGAGTTTAAGATGACATTTTCCCCGCTTAAAATGCACTTCAAAAACTATACCCGCCTTATTCGGCGAGCGTAACAATTGAAAAATATATTAAAATGATACTTTGACGTAAAGTTCTTTTGACTTTTATATCAAAAGAACATGTTGATATGTACAAAACATATTAGAAACATCAAGTTCATTTATGCGAGGACATCTTATATGCAAACGTTTTTTTACTTTTAAAACATCACATTTTCTTCTTTGCATCGTCACTAGTGAAATGAACTGGAAACATTTAATATTGTATAAATTAATTTCCAGTGCACTGTATGTGGAAGAAATATTTAAAATTAATTGAAGTACTATTTACATACTGCGTTTAGAAAGTTTTAAGGCTAAATTTTTTTTTAACAAATTCCAGCAAAACTTGCCAAATGGTAACTTACAGCATTTATTACCATGGTATCTGAACTAGTCAGTAAAATACGGTCTGCTTATGGACAGAATTTTCTATGTATATTTAATCATTTGCTTTGAGCCAGTGAAATCTGTTGTCATGTATTCGGAAGTTATGCTGAGAGCAGCAATAAAGTAAAGTGAACATTATTTCTGATTTTTTTTAAACAGATGGTGACTGGAGTTGAAACATGGGGCTGTGCTTATGATCCTGAGGTAAAAAGGTAATCTTCCGGTTGAATTGGCGGAGGTCAGCACAGCCATAAAAACTTCGGTTTCAAAAATGTGAAATAAAGACTTTTTTTATAATAATTCTCTGTAACCTCTCTCTCTAAAAAAAAATCTATTCCTCCATATTTTATAAACACGTACTGAATAACTTCCTGAAGAAAATCCCGGGCGTTGGGCCTCGAAAAGCGCAATCGAATAATTTGTTTCTTCTGCGCGAAAATCCCCCCTCACTCATTTTCTTTCTCGTCAAACAATTTGTAGCCAAGAAACGTGGCACAATTCTCCACAACCGTCCTCATTCACAATATTTTGCAGCTGCAGATTATTTTATCTTCCCTAAGGTGAAATCTCACATCAGAGTTGATTATTACAAGGGCGTTAAAAAGATTCAGAAAACTACAACTAAAGACTTAAAAAGTATTCAAGCAAAGAGTTCTACGAAGAAATCAAACAGCTGTAAGAACATAACAAACGTTGTATAGACTTACAATAACTGTACATGGAAAGCTAAATTTTAAGAATATTGGTTTTTTTTCCACTCTTTGATTTTGTGCGAGTTTAGTCTTTATACTTTGTAGATGCATGTTTATAAATTGACACTGAAATATGTTAGACACATATATGTTTCATACAAAATCCCCCCTCCCGCAAAAAAAAGATGTCGATGCTAGGTATAATTATTCTTTATGTTAATCGCGTGAAGTAAGGAATGAAAAGCAAATATAAAAAATAAATAAATAAAATGGTGGAATAAATTATCCATATCCATCTAAGTAAATCCTTCTCATTATTCTGGGCTAGTTAACGTCTCGCTTAGGCAAAATGAAAAATGAGAGCTATAATTATTCCTTTAAAGAACCGATGCAGTCAGTCGCTATGCTGAAGCAAACCATTTCTCTTCCACTGCTGCAAATCTGTGACGTCATTGCAAAAGGCAATGACGATGGCAAAATTAACGGTCTTCTTTAAAGCGAGATAATTCACATGTCACTGGCTGTTATTCCTTTATCATTTTAAGTTATTACGGGGATTTGTTACGGGGGTTTTTGAAAAAGAAATGACGTGTAGGGGAGAGGGGGATGAGCAGGAATCGCTGCAATACCACTTCCGAAATAATGTGGCAGTCGCTATAGTTTTTAAAAAATTACGTTACACTAGAAATCGACAGGAACGTTTCTTTAAAATGAATTGTGCGAATTATCATGTGTTTCGCAGCTACTTATAATGTCAGAAAAGCTAGTACGAATTCAATACAATAGTAATTATACTCCACGCATTAGTTGTTAAAATAACTTATTCCCTTTTAATTGGGCGTTTGTTATATTACGAGCAGAATTGTCTTTCTTTAGTTTGTACTGTAATTAATATTTTACGCGTCGTTGAATTTTATGTAGGTTGCTTCATCGCTTGTTTATGTTTTTAAAACACATCTTATTTAATACTAATGCGCCTGAACGAACAGTGTTGATTTTTAATGAATATATTTGATTGTAAGCCAAACTTTTCTCATTATATGAAAGTCATGTCCTTTAATCGAAATTAATATAAGGTTCTTGAGCGCGTTCAAAATACTGACTCAACGTCAAATACAAATTTGTAATGAAGTACGCTGTTCCTAATTAGTTCTTAATTTATAATCAAAATTATTTCTACATTTTAGCATTTTTTGAAGCTAACTCCACCTATTGAAATTAGGCCCTTTAATTAAAAATTTCTATTAGATTTCTATAAAGCTATTTAAAAATCCCCATACTTTTCCATGAAAGTATTATATATCTGCTGGAACGGAGTTTATTAATAGCGTTTCGTTTACCTCATTTTGTGTCTTTGTTTACCTTAAGAACAAGCCTCAGGAATTTTGACTAATTAGACAGTACATTAATACTTCATCTTTGAAAATATTTATACTATCTTGCTTCGTTTTTCGAGACAGGAATTGCGACTTTTAGTTTGCCGTTAGAGACGCTGCCAGTCGTTCTAGATGAAATGGTTCGTAATTGCTTTATTGATGGATCCTGCTTTTAGCTGTAGAATACTTTGAACGAAAATTAATGGGATGCAGAAGAATTTTGTTGGTCCTTTTCGTACTTCTATATTAAAGCGGCCACCGCACTTGGTCGCCAATATCCGTAAACTTCATCGCTCGATCTGTAAAATGAAAATTTCAAATGCCACAAATGACTTTTGCGGTGGTCGCTTTAACAAGTACCATCATTATTTGTTTATATATAAAATTTTGCTGTTATCAAAATATCAGTCATTTCGCTTCTTGAAGACATAAATTCTTTCTTTTGAAAAAAAAAATCTTATATTAAGAAATTATTATTCTCTACTCATTATATTTAAGAGCATTACGCATTTCTTTTTTTTAATTGACTGGAAATTTTAAAAATTCAAATTCCTTCATTATTGTTTAGTCTTTTTAACCCAGAGGTGCGTTAGCCTGGAAGGGCTATTTAGAAATTGTTTAAAAATTGCATTTTGCGTCGGTTCACTATAAATATCCGTTTCACTTTTTTAATTGTTGCCACCAAATACTATCGTCCTGTATTATATTTAAAGAAGTTAAATAATGAAGAATCTGCATGTATGTTTCTCGCATTGTGAAAAAACAAGGATACCTAGAGCCATTAAATTTTGAATAACGTAGTCCTCCACCCGAATATATTGTCTATTTCCTATTTTGTAAAACCTTAACGAATTTTTGATTAACAAACTCTACTATTTCAAAGCGAGTAGTGGCAACACTGTAAAAAATTATCTTCAGCGCGAGAGACTTTGTATCAGAAATTATAAAGATATGCTCATTTTAATTATTTTTACCGCAAACGGACATTCGCCCAAATGCTGTCGAAACGTGTATGTGTGTATAAATGAAAAAAACGCTCCTTTGGGCGTAATATAAAATCTAAAAACTTTCAGATTTTTTTAATCAGTTGTATTGTTATATTTTATAAATCTCAGAGTGTGAAACTTTTACAAATACTGACGATTATATTTTATTTACTTATTTATTATTTTTTTGCAATGGAAATTCCTAATTCTTGAATACTGGCATTACGTCACATTATTGGAAAAGATCTCAAAAAATTATGAAAATAAAAATACAGCGGTGAATAAAATAAATAAATACATTTAAATGCTACAAAAATAAAGCATTCAAGTACATTTGCTATATTTGAGTAGCTGAATAAATATTATAAGAGATGTAGTTGTTCCTTAATTTTGGATCTGTAATTTTATTGAAATAGAGTATACATAATCATTAACTTAAGTCTTTATTCTGTTTCTCGAAAGCATTTTGCTTTTAGATTCAATAATATGGTCATCTATGAAGAGAAATTAAACAAATGTTAGACAAGGGGACCTAAATCACATGATCTTTGCAAATAAAAGTTACTGTGCGTATGATAGGTAACATTATTATAGTGAATCGTTTATTTGGATCGTTTTTCTTACAATGGATCGTTTATTTGAAAAATTACCAAGTCAAAAGTTTTTTAAATTTTTTTCGGAACTCTTCTGTGTGGTATTACAATAAATACGAAGTGAACTTGAATTTCTGGTTTATAATACTTTCGGATGAACTAAAAGCTAGTTATTCCACTTCGGACCTATTGTTTGCCATACCGCCGAGTCTCTCTCTTCGCAATGATCACGTGATTTGACTGTCCTAGTCTTGTTTGAAGTTGATTGCCCATTATATATATATATTAAATTTATCTGTTTTTTGTAGTTAATGTTTTTCTGTATATTTCAAATCTTTTTTTTCCTCTCTTTTTCAGCAGCTGGCTTTGCAGCTTACAGCTACGGCCGCGGAGGCTTCCCAGGTTATCCAAGCTTCAGTTACCCTTTTGCAGGTATGAGCTTCAGCCCGCCCCACCACCTCTGCCTGCCCCTCTTGTCTTCGGACTCTACTGTGGGGTTGTGCAATTTGCATGCGTTGCAACTCTAACTTCGTTCGGTGCGTCTGGTTGTTTAAATATCGCAACCCGTGCACCCAGAACACTTTGGTTTGACTCTCATTTATTAATTATTATTTACTCCTATTTTGTGAAAAGAATCTCATTAAGTCTTAAGACAGGACTCTCTAAAGGAAGTTTTCTGCATTCAAAGCGCAACTGAATTTCGAATTATTTTGCTTTCGATTTTTGTTGATGTGTAGCAAAGAAATTTTCATTAGTCTTAAAAAGGTGTTCGTAATAATTTTAAAACGTAAATAATAAAACTTCTTATTCTGTAGCATTTTAGAACTCACATTTAAATATGAAGATATATGTTGAAGTTCTAGCATAGTAAAGGAACAGAGTTTTTTTTTTAATTTAATTGCCTCTTAATTTTTACCGATTATTTTTAGTTAAAAAATTTTAAGATTACAGAGCATGTAGTTAAAGATAATATCAAAATATGAGTGCAAGAAATTATTTGCCATGATAGTTTTTTATAGCCGTGATAATTCATTTGCGTTTTGATGTGAAATTTTTGACAGACTCTGTTGACGATTTCGATTTCTGTTTCTTCAAAAGATGCGGCACGGGTTGTTGGAATTCTAATTCTTGAAATTAACTTTTTTTTTGTGTTATGTAGTAATTGGAAGCGAGACCGTTATTTAATTTCGAATATACATTTATATTTTAATTCTTTGCTTTATTATGAACAATCTGTTATTAATTTCTTGTGATAAATTGAACTTGATTAACATCTGGATTTAAGGTTTTGTAACCGGTATCGATGCGTTGCTAATGGCAACGCAAAAGCATTTTTTTTTCGCTTTTAAAGCTAGAATAATGTTTTTAAAATATTATTATTAAGGGGCAGACGATAAGTGGTTGCTTGAAATTCAAAACCTCCAATTTTGAAAAATGCTGCGGAGATAGCATTATTACGAAATATATTATTGATTATGATACTGTACTTCATTATTTGTCTTTTGAAGCAATAGTCTTATATCGATAATTTTATTAAATCTCCCGTCAATATTTTTTGGAAAATATATAAAACTATATTTCTGCGTTGACAGCAGTAACGTTAACGATACCGGAACTTTTAAAGGCACTGAAAAATATTTATTGTTGAAAACGCTGCATGATAGAACGTACAATCCGCAAAATGGGAGGAAGAGGCGTCTTTTCTTGTAAGTTCTCAATCTATACGCTTCTTTAAGCATAAGTGTATAGTTGAGCAAACTTTAGAAATCGTCCTCCCATGCATTTTAAAACTTTCCTTTTACTTCCCTTCGTGAAAAAGATATCATGAATTCTGATCAGTGCTCCCGATTTAAATATTTTTCTTTAAATCCTAACTTAGAGGTCACAATCTATAAAAACCTATCTTACCTTAAATTTGAGGTTTGAGAATAGTTCTCACTGAATTATTCACGCAGCATTTCTTACTTCTTCGACCGAGTGAAATTTTGCTATTGAGTTCTAATGTTGCTTGCATTCTGCAAGTTTATCTCCGCCCCCCTTCTTCTGAGCCTTAGTCCCTGCCTTTCAATTTTCGATGATGCCTGCATAAAGGAGAAAGGGAGGATGTGCCTTTTTTCCCCCTCTCCCATTCTGCCAACTGTACGTACTATCTGTGTATGCAGGAACTTCGGGTGCCGGCCTCCCCGTTGACTGGGCCTTTGCAACCTCTGTTTCTTTCATCCTTCGCTTCTGATGTTCTTTGTCAGGGCCACTGATTCTGTTCTCGAGAGAAACCCTGGATGGTGCAGATATTAATTTCAGTATAAGTTATGTTATTCCAATATATCCTTTTGCTGGCTGCGAGCAAACTGGATAAAGATACCTTCAATGCCCAACTTCTGGGTGGTATCCCCCCCAAAAAAAACTCAACTCTATTTACGCCTGATCATATCGGTTGGTGTTTTCGAATAAAAAGGAAATTATTCTTCTGCATGCTATATATTTTACTTACAATAGATATGTTTATATTAACTCTGACTAGCAATTATTTAATCATCGACATACTCTGGAAAATGCTTGCCATTTTCAGAATTTTTCATCGCTGGTGTTGTTATAGAATAATTTTCCCCTTTTTCTTAACATCTTTCGAGAATATGAAGAAAGAGAAACATTTGCTGTCTTATTAACGATCAAACTTCCCCCTTAGACCCAAAATAATTAAATTCTTAGAGAGACCATGTTGCATGGAGTAAGCATGTGCTCGAAACATTGTGTATGAATGCAGTTTAAGGATAACAGTAATGCAAAATTTTGAACTAATCCTGCTTTTTTAATGAAATTTTTCGCAGTCTTAGCATCAGCACCCAATAATTTCAAATCTTGATGGCTGTTACCATTAATTACTTCAAATCTATTGAAGTTTTTGAAAAAATTTATTTATCAAGTCTGTTTCTCCCTGCTAGTGAAACACATAAGTTCATAATTTGCTGAAATTTTCTTTTATCTTCTAACGGACGCTCGTGATTAGGTTACAGCTTCTGAAGGAAACTTTAATATTATAATGGATCGTTTATTGTTTTCGTTTGTTTCGATTTTATTGGCTAACCATCCGGAAGTTGAGCCATGAAAAGTAAATTTCCAGTTTGATCATGGTTACGATTTAGAAAGGAAGGAACTGTGTTGTTAGAGCCCCTGTGTTTTCCCTGAAATCTGTTTGTAACTATGATACAACTCCTATGGCCAAATGCAAATGTTGTGGCTCGAGTGTTGTTATTGAGGAACGTGATACAAACTTTGTTTTAGATTTGGGAAAGAAATGCTGGTATTAAGGGAATGCTTCGAAACATAGCATTGCTTTCTCAACATTTTAATTTCATTTTGTTTATTAAAATTTCTATTTGGGACATCTTTCATCTTAAAAAATCATTGTGTTGTCTTCTATGACATCTGTTTGCCATATATTTTGATTTTAACCTTTTTTTTCTTTAATCCATATTATAAGGGATGCTTGTTGTTTCTTTTTTTAATATCCTTTTTCGTAAAACTATTTGAAATAAAAACCAAAGATTTGTTTTTATTTTTGTTTCTCTGTAGTTGCAAATTTCGCTAACTGATTAATATTATAATCATTTAACTGCCTTGTGAAAAAGTATTTTTCCCTTTCCTTAATTATATATTAAGTAAATAGGTCAGGCTAGTTAGAGTCAAAGACATAGGTAACAGACATTAGTAATAAATTATATTTAATTTTAAACTGTGTTCTTACCCTCTTTTCTCTCTGATAAATAATACACACATTGTTGTAAAAGTCTGCTTTAATAATTTGTTTATAGTAAGAGATTTTTATAGCAATGTGCTATTGCTTATCTTTTTTTTCTGTTTCCTAATTTTTTGTTATTAAATTGTGAAAGAGTTAATATATTTCCTACTTAAATTTCCATGCATTGTAATCATGTACAGACAGACTAACTAGGTATATCAATACCATTACATTTTCATTTACTGTGAGTGAATAAATTGTTCTTCCATGATTTTTTAAATGTTTTCCTTATGTAAATAACACCAATAAGGTTGCAACCGTGTTATATTACATTATAAAATTATGTTTCAATGTAATTGCCATTATGAATTTTAATCAAATCTCCCTTAGTACCGGCTTTCTTTCCACTGAAATCGAAAAAACTTCACCGATTCTTTAACGCAGGATCATAAAATTTCTTTCTTCTTACCATCTTTGGGAAGAATATGATTTTCGTGTTTTTAATTGCCTCTATTCCATTGTACACGTGCTCATATTCTGACTCTACTGTTTACATAGAAACGTCCAAATAGCGTCCATATTCTAAATAATATAGTAGTATTAGTGGGCCGAAATTAAGGCTTTCCCGTTTTTACTATTTATACGTTTAGACATAGAATAAATTCTGTAACTGTGGCTACTACTTACTTATACTGGTATACTGTCGTGCTCTGTAAGTGTCTGGATAAAACGTGGTGACGTATAAAAAATTACTAAATGTAGTTATTAAACTGATGGATATTCTTAAATAATTTCTGAATTCTGAACATATTTACCTAAAGTAGAATGTAGATATAGCAGCAATAAAAAGTGGAGACGTGGTAATTTGATATCTCAGCATACCTCAGATTTTCTCCAAATGCTTACATTGCAAGTTTTAGAATCCTTTGTTAGAACAGCATAGAGCTGAGAAGTGTTTAAGGAGCTAGCACTGCAAGTCGAAACATGCATGTTTAATCTAGCCACCTAATGTAACCTACAAGTGTAGAGTGAAATATCGGCAATCTAGAAAGGAAGGAATACAAAGGATTCGAATGAGTTATTCTGGAATATTTGACAAAATGGCTCTTACAAGTTTTTTATATTTCGTCCACTTCGCGATGTGAAAAATCATATGGGTAACAATAAATTCCTTTTTTCAAAATACTTAATGCTTTACTAATATTTAAGACGGAATTTATTCTATCCAGATTTCTGTTCATATTTCTTGTTTCTTGATGCTTATTTTTTGTTCCAAAGGGCAATTAATTTTAAAATTTGATTAAGGAGTTGAGGACTCTTTAAAAAAGCAGCTTTTTAAGTCAATGTATTCCAGAATAAATGTCTTATCTATTAGCGTATATATATATAAATATATTACTATTTAGCATATCTTACAGTCTTACACTATGTGTAAATTTTATGCACATAATATTGCATGTCCAGTTTCGATACTGTAGTTAAAAACCTCACGTGGGATTTCAATCGTGTTTTATGTTTCTAGAATGAATCGAATAACGTTATACTGAAATCTTTAGTATTAACGTATGTGTATATTATTTCTATATTTCACGCTATTATATCCCAAGTCTGGTGGTTTGGTAGATAGCAGTTAAAAAATTAGATATTTTCATTAAAATGCATAGTGTACTAAACATGATTTGAAATGTCACGAGAGGTGAATCCGTCATAAAAGATGTAACCCTTTACTCGTCCTTAGTTTAGCTTCTTAGCTTGACTTTCTACAGTCATCCATTGTTAATGAACAGCGTGCTTTTTGATTTGGAACAATCATTTCTGTCTATTTTTCTGGACATATCACGCTGCTTCCAGCCATTCAATTGCAATGCATTCTGAATCTGTTTGTGGTATAATATTGCATTGCTTTCCGCCGCTCCGTTTTTTCTTGAGCCATTATTGTTGCCCTCCATTTACACATTTGTTCATAAGGTTAAGATTCGGAAGAAAAGAAAATGAAATAATATTCGCTTGTGGCTCACATTTGTTTCTTCACTTCGAGACACCAAATTTTGGCTTCAAACAAAGAAAAACTAGTAGCGATGTAAAGATGTATGCTGCTGACCTCGACTGTAATTATAAAAAGCACAATTTAACGTTTTCTAACTTTACTTTTAGTTTTGAGATGGTTTTGCTCTATTATTAGACCTTTGTTATGATAGGAATAATTCGATTACCTGATTGTTTCAAACTCTAGTTAGTATTATTTTAAGAAACTGTATTTTGCCAACATTTGATTGAAGATTTGCTTAAGTAGCGGAAATATTGCAAGGAAATATTAGAATTAAAGAATGATTCAGTAAAATAAATAATGCGAAAAATAA
Organism: Stegodyphus mimosarum; assembly: GCA_000611955.2. Lineage (NCBI taxonomy): Eukaryota > Metazoa > Arthropoda > Arachnida > Araneae > Eresidae > Stegodyphus > Stegodyphus mimosarum. The sequence goes on along the minus strand of KK113587.1, from coordinate 697,134 downwards.
ACTTGAAGGAAATCGTTTTGCTTTGAAAGAAGCAGCTGTTAAGATAAAAATGCTCATCATTTTGAAAATCAAAAGAAAATCTAGAGATTTTTGTAATATTTTATGATCTCTTTTTTTTAAAGTCGGATATTTTTAAATTAAAAAATTATAATTTTCCATTTAAAAAAAGTAAACTAATGAACATATTAGTATTGTTTAAACTGGTTTAGCGTTCTGTAGAAGCATGCCAGTCATTCAGCTGATTTTAAATCTCAAAATTATATGATTAGTTGATCTCGATATGACGAAAAATTCAGTATTTCAAATCAACTACAAGCCGATGAATTTATATATATATATATATATAACAAATTCTGAAAGTGTTAATTGTCACCATTTTTGTCGTAACACGATTAAATAATCTGATATCTAATTTTTATTATATTCTAATCCTTAATGTCTTATATATTACCGTTTAGTTTACTTTTAAGACATATTGATGATATTTAAATGTGGACAAAATATTTTCTAACTCCTAATTCATATCGCATTGCATATTTATAGGAAACTGTTTAAAATAAAAATAAATTAAAATTTAGTGTCTATAAATACAAAATCTTATTTAAATTTTCACGTTCCTTCTTTCAAATTGTAAAATTTGTTTCCAAGATGGAAACTTTAGTTAAGTTTTCAAAGCTTTATGTTGGGGCATATCCTTTATGCAGCGTCTTGTAGTTATTTCAAAAACTGTACATTTGTGAGCCACAATTACTTAATCACTAATTGTAAGAGATTCTTCTGGTTATTTGAAATGTTATTCTGCTACTGAATCCAGTTCCAACTATTTGTTACGTATTGTAAGCCTATGCCATCTTGTTATGCGCAGTATTTACACGATATTATTTCGTTGAGTGAAAAAATATATACATATATCTCTATTTATACATAAAGAAATGCCATATTTATTTTCCAATATCACTGAAGCTTTTTTGGAGTCACTCAAAGCATTTTGCTGCATAAATATGTTTGCTGTTTTGTTACTGGTTTGACAAAAACTAAACGAAAGAACGATTATCAAAATGGACTGGAGAAATTGCTATCCGTTTTTGCGATTATGATCTGTTGCTTTATCATCCATTTTATACTGTTGATCATTTGATTTTTTGAATTCGCTTTTGTGCTACTTGTTGTTAACGAATGTGTTTAAAATAAATTATTCTTTCAATGCCAATTAATTGTTTAAGCTTTTATTCCACTTTTGAACCTCTCGCCTAAAATGGTATCAAACTCATTAATATACTACTGAAATAATTTTAAACTTCCAAAGAATTAAATGATTATAAGATCAGCACCATACGTGATCTACATAAAACTTTGCATGCATATAAACAAATTATTTTGCCTACGCAATCCATAGTAACATTTTCAAAATAGAATGATGCCTTTTATTTAATTCAACAGCATGATTCTCATACAAGGTCCAGCAAAATGATTTCCATATTTTTAATTGACTGATGTGCAGTTTTTTGCTTCAGTGGTATAAATACACAGTCCAGTCGCATTAATGTGACTACCGCCTACTTTAGGCGTCAACCTGAAATAGCAGTCACAGAAAGCAGGTAGAAATACTAGCCGTGAAGGATATATAAATGATTTTGGAGGAAAGCGGATAACATTGCAATCGTTAGCGTAATGCAGAAACGGAGCGATTTATCCGACGTCCAAAAGGGCATGATCATTAGCTTTCGAGGCAAGGGTGGAAACATTTCTGAAACGACTAATTTTGTAAACAGTTTCCCATGCCGTTGTGGTAAAAGTATACCATGCATGGCAAAAAACCACTATCCGAAATCAGCAGCATACAAATGTGGTGCACTTCGGGTCGTAGATCACAGAGGTCAACGACGGATATAGAGATTCGTTCGGGAAAATGGACTTGCAATCACTGAGCAACTAACCGCTCAGATGAACCAAGGAGCTACCAACTATCTGTCCTTAATAAGAGTTTAGCGAACGGTGCTGCGTATGGGCCTCCACAGCAAACTCCTGGTTAATGCACCTGCGATGACTGATGAATCAGGTTTTATGTTTATTGACTTATACGGCGTGAAACTTCTAAAAACAAACACATTGCAACAACTTTCAGGAGGGTTCAAACTGGTGGAAGGAACATTATGGTCCGGAGAATGTTTTTATGGCATTCCCTGGGTCCTCATATCATTGTGAAAAGCACGCATCTGTGCTTGCGGACCATGTTTACCCCTACATGCAGATTGCTGTTCCTCAACGTAATGGCACCTACTAGCAAGACAGTGTCACCTGTCATACATACGGCTCGCAGTGCACATGCGTGGTTCGAAGAGCACCAGAATGAGTTTACCATACTTTCCTAGCCACCAAACTCCCCGGACTTAAATCCGATTGAGAATATGTGGGACCACGTCGATGTAGTTATTCAAGCCATGGATTCTCAACGCACAACCTTGCGCAGCTGACCACGACACTGAAATCGGCATGGCTACATATTGCTGTAAGCACCTTCCAGAACCTCACTCCCAATCTTCCTGCACGTCTTGCAGCGGTCCGCGCCGCTGTGAAAGATAGTTAGTCTGGCTTTTGACAGGTCGTCACATTAATGTAACTGGACTGTGTATGATATCTTAATATTGTTTTAACATTATCCTTTATTGACACTGGTGGGGGTTAGGTAATAAAATAATTAAGAAATATACAGTTTTATTAGGGAAAAAAGTGCACGAAAGTGCTGTGTATTTGAACATCACAAGTCATGCCATTTCTGTTGCCATCAATGCTTTAACTAATAGGGCTATTATATTTTTGAAAAAGAAACGTGTACGGTCACTGTTACATATCAACAGTTACACGGAGGTGTTACACAGTTTCCTTCAGCCTAGTATTAACTCTCTAGGAAACGCACTTTTGTCGTTCCAAGCAATTGGAGCCAAAGGCTTTTTTTGCCAGCTTGTGCAATCCTAAATTTAGCCGTCTGTTACCTCTCGAAGTTCTAACATTTTCGCGCTCGTTGTGGCTGCATGGTTTGCACCGGCTGTGGCGCCGGTTCTGATTGTATCTACAGCCTTTACAGCAAATGAATTGGTATTTCTTTGTTAAAAGGGCCTTTTCTGTCATTTGCTAAAATCGGAAGATTAGTCTCAGAAATGGTATATTTAATCTGCAGATTTTTAACATGTAGTAACGTTTTTAATTTTCAGATAGTTTTGATAATGAAGTTGTCCTCTTAGCATCGTCTATTCAGTATTTTTCCTCCTCTGAAATGTTTATTATTTCTAATTTATAAGCAATGGCAAAAATTTGTTATATTTATAGCATGCAACATATTTGACATTTAAACTCACTTTACACCGCGTGACGTCATTTCTTGGTTACTTTTTTTCCGTCTGAAATGTTGATTATTTTTAATTTTCTGTAAAAAGGAAAATAATTAGTAGTTTCTTTGCGATATCATTCATTCTTTCCTGTTCTTCGCTATTATTGCCTCCTAAAGCGTTAACAATCTTTAACTTTCCGTCCATTGAAAAAGAAAGCTGGGTTGTTTTCTTCAAAAGCATGGAACCTTGCATACTCAGCGAAAAGTGCAAATGGCCGTCAATTTATTGGGAGATAAAGTATTGGGATATGTAAGCGAAAAATTGCATTGAAGAAAAAGGTCTTAGTGCCGATAAGTTTCATGCTACCAGGATTCTTTTTCCTACCCTTTTGTGCTCCGTATGCTATCTCATTATATGGTGCAGAAGACAGTTAAATATGGGTGAATGAGAAAGTACCAATATTTGATTCTACAACAGCAGTAACTGCCGCGTAATGGCCTCTGCAAAGATAAATAAATGTTATTTTCCTCGTACATTGCAGTTTTTCATTTTCTAAAGGCTGCTATAGTGTTTTTCTAGTTTTCGCCAAATTTCTTTTAAAATTTCACTAAAGCGCTTACGGTGACCGCTTAAACAGGGAAGTACCAGCAAATATAAATTAGCTGTGCGAGAAATGTTTCCAGAGTGATTCATTTCACAATGTGATATTTCACGATCTTATAATGAGATATATCCTTTTCCTGAGGAATATCTAAAAACTGAAGTCTTTAAATATAGATTTCAGCGTATTGAGAAACTGAAAGATTCTAGTTTTTTGACAAGATCGCCTCATCCAAACGCGCGCAGCAGAAGTTTGGATGACATTTAAAGTCGGTATAGTTCATAACGGCAAGTGTTTGGATGATATTATCTTTAAAAAATTATAAGATAATGGTTATCATTATTCTTTATGATGGTAAAAGAAAATTTGGGATAAGATCTGTGTTGCCTTTTTTAAATACTTCGGTTTTAAATCTGGAATATATTTTTGCTGGACTCTGTTTATACTAAAAGATTGGTTTTTAAACATAAAATTATAAAAAAAGATATATGTAAGGTGCAATAATTGAAGGTTATTTAAATAAAGAACTACAATAAGTAATATTTAATTACACTAAATGCCAATGAATATTGCTAATATTCTGCAATAAATCTTGCTAGGCTAATTAAACGCTGCGATTAATTGATTACATGCATATTTATCTTTTTTTCAATATTACAGATATCCTTGTTATCTGTTGTATAATTAACATCCTATGCATTTAAGGTTCACAAGTAACACTAACACATTGAGCAGCTGTTTTTAAAAATAACTATCATTTACGCAGATAACTATCAAGTTGCATGCTTACTGTATTATTTTTCAGACTAAGTTCTCATATTTAAACATATTATTATAGTTCCAAATTTCTAATACAATTTTTCACATGAGATGATTTTTCATCTGTATTGAGATTATTTACGCAGCATAAACACATAATGCTTCAGTATTTTTTTAATGAAGAAGAAGCTGCATTTTTTTTCAGTTTTGTTTATTTGTTGAATTCTTAAGCATTGCATTATATAAAAGAATTAAACAATTCAGTTTTTTAAAGTTCCAAAACAAATTTTATGTAATAATATATTACTGAAAATTACTAAGATTATTTCACTGATTTTTAATGATAAAAACATACATGAATGGTAAAAAATATATATATATATATATATTATATGATTTTACCAACTCAAATCACAATTTCTTTTCGATTTCTTAACTTTATTCTGCTTTTTGTAATTAAGCTTGCAAAATACAACTAAACGTTTAAGCTAATAACTCTTATTCAGTTTGCAGAAATGATCTATGCACTAATTCTTTAGTTTTAATGAATTTTGAATCAATGTAAATGAAACTTTAATTCTTCAGTAACAAAATAATACATCTTGAAAGATAGAAAAAGATACAATAGCGTAAATATTCTAGCCATAGCTAAAGTTTGAAATTCTGAATTACATTTGAGTTTGCACAAATCAAATGTGAAAAATAAATCATTTAATCCTCTCTGAAAATTTCATCGACTACATATTTATAGATCTTAATTTATCTTCTTTTCAAACATTTTCTCTGAGTAAAAATTTCATTGAATAAATCTACAGTTTTATTAAACATTTTTCTGATCATTAAAAAATTTCGAACCCATATACATAAATATTATTCTACCAATTTATCATTGTAATTAACATGTTAAAAAGCTGAAACGGAATAGTAATTAACAATAAACTGTCAGTTACTGAAAGTTTCAAAGTGAAGTATTCACAAGTCACCTCTATACACCCTGATTCTTTGTGAAATTTGAATTGATTTGACAGTCATTTGTTATTTTCTTTTCTTTTTGCAGTATTGAAGACGTAGTTGATTTAGTGGTGATGTAGTATGTGAATTAGCCTTATGCTGGGGAAATGCTGACTGTGTGGCTATTGTAACACAACAAAAATACCACTTGTTGTAGTTTCTGTTATTTTAATGGATGCGTATGTAGTTATTGTAGTGAACTTTTCACACGTTGAGTTCTTAACATATTACTCTACCTTTCTATGTATCTTTCTATTAGATCTATTAGTGTAGTTCTATTGTAGTTCAGTTCTTAACTCGTGTTTTGTGCATGATCTACTTCTAGTCCTGTTGAGCATTTGAAAGATATGAAGTATAATTTATGTAGAATGTTCCTAATCATAACATCAGTACACCCGAGTTATTACACTATTTCTTGCATCTTTGCATTGATATAAATTACACTTAGATTCATGCATTTACTTAAGTTATTTTCTTGTGGAAATACCTTTCTTAGATGCATCTAAAAGTTTATGATCTACAAGCAAAGCTATATAAAAATCTGTTCTAAGAAAACATTTTCAAACTTATCAGGCAGGGTTTGTAATCAGGCTATTTACTTTGATAATACTGTCTTTTGGTCGATTGAAACGATTAATTTAATAGATAAAATAAAGTAACTTCAAAGAATTTGTGTGGTTTCTTTCATGCAAATATGTTAGTTTAGCAATTTAAATAATCGTCAACAAAAGCATTTTTAGAAAACAGCAATCAAACGTCTTGCCAAGTTTAAAGCAATTTTAACCTGATTGAATTTGAATTGGCTCAAATCCTGACTATTAAACTGGCTGCATGGGCATTTTCTTGATTTTCTTCATGTGAATATGAGCCAATTTCCCTGAGAAGATTCTTTGTGAAGGCATCCCTTTCCTTTGGCAGATAGCCCTCGAATGCTTAGTGCTTTGCCTTAATCCAATGACCAATCACCAATGTATGTTTGCCAGACTTTTTTTATTTCTTTAATTCTGAAAAATTAAAAGTGTTCTTCTTTCTGTTATTTTATTTTAAAATGAAGATGCTCAAATAGAATTTGAAGTATTCGTTTAAATCTGTTGAACTAAATATTTTTTTTCAAATTTTGTGTAACATTTTAATTTACAGTCTTTTAAATCATGCTTAATTTGAAAATGCTCAAAAACTGATTTCTCTTTTTGCTTTTCTAAAATTAGAGTATTTGAAAATCCACTGTTAAAGAATTAAACATTTAACATAATTTTAAAAACATTAATAATCTAAAAACTTAGTAATTTCTGAAATATTTTGGTATTAAGAAATGTTAGATGCAGTTTGGTAATGTTGTTTTTCCTTCTTTGCTTCTTAAAATGGCCCATACCGTTTTCCATCGCCTTTTTAATGTGACTGACCTCTATAATGTGAACCATAGACTGTAGGCAAATTATGTATGTTCCTGTGCCATTTAATTATGATGAGCAAGTTTTGATTTCTAATTACTTTATATATTATTCACATCATTTCTAACTTTATATATTATGCTCATCATATGTAACTTTTAAAATTTTAACATTAAAATCATAAGCTGGAGTATATGCTATGTTTATTAAACCAAACCTCTCTATTAATTTCAAAAATAAGCTTATTTAATTGAAGCATAAGGAATTACATGTAAGATTTTGTTAAATTCTAGAACATTTTTCTCATTTTACAATGGAAAAGATCATTGTTTTCAGCTATTGCAAATTTTCAGTGGTAGATCTTTTAGTTATTTGAAGATTTGTTTTATCACGAATAGAGTTCATGCATTAGATCTACAAATGCAATAGGTGATAATGTGCAGATCAGCAAATATTTATGTAAAGATTTTATATAAAAAGAGTAATGAGGGATTCATTTGCGTATTCATAGTTTAAAATAAACCTGGATATAATCAGTGCGAAATAGCAATTTAATTCAGTTTTCTTAACTAATGTAATAGCTTGCACCGAAGATTCAAAATATTATGGTTATCTACCTAACATGATGTTCCTTTATGCTATCAAAACTCTGATCAAGCGAAAAATGGATTCTACAAAATTTATAAGGATATCTTATAATATCTGCAGCGGTATTTTAAAAACAACCGCTATTATTCATTTAAAGTATTTAATTGAACAGCCATGGCTTGGCGTTATTATTACAATATATATCACTGATGATACAATAATTAATAGCTGTGGAATGTAGGAAAAGCCAATACCTGCAGGTCTTTTACATATTTTGCAAAATGATCTTAAAAGTATGAGTACTAGTGCTGTCTGGTGATGGATTTTTTACGGAAAGAAAGCATTGCCGTGAGTGATATACCTATTATGCCGTGGTGTGCCGGCTGCATGGCAAACGTCAGAGTTGTTCTTGCAAGAGTGAGTGCACCTGGGAATCTCGGAAAAACATTGCACAAAGCATTTCGTTTCATCCATTCCCTTATATTATATTTGATTTTGTCTTACATTGCATCTTGATACCAACATTTCTCCATATAAACAGAACTGTTGTACTCTGCCACCCATATGACGCAAATAAAAAAAAAGTTGCATTGAACCGGGCAACTTATATCCAATCATTGAAAGCCCAGTTTGGATGTGATGATTGATTATTAATCATATGATTGATGGATCATTGATTTAAACATATGATTTATTTGATCTCGAAGTGTTTTCCGTTAGGAGGAGCAGAGTCTATGGCAGCGGCATTTACAGCAGCTTCGATCACGCACAAGTCACAAGTTTTAAAGTTATCGGCAAATTGCTTCATAGTAATCTCTTAAACATATCTGATTATGAAGACCCTACAGGTCTCTCTCTCTCTCAGAAATTCTATAACAGTCGTTTTGACGCCACAGTTTTTCTTTTGCTTATAATAGTATAAGTCATCTGATCTTTCCATAAGAAGAGCAAGCATGAAACTGATGAATACAGCTCAGTAATAAGTTTTGTTTAAACAGAATCATGATCTTAAGCCGTGTGTGCCTAAATTTCTTCATTTGCTTCAGAGTCTGATTACTGCTAGTCTCTGTAGATTTTAGAGAGACCCAAAACAATTCCCTATAACTTTAAAGTACAGTACAATTCCCCCATTGTTTCCTTAAAAGCAAGAGAAATATACTTCGAGAGCTTCTAAAATAGCCCTAATCGTATAGCCCCAAACTGCTTAAACAGATCGTAGGAATGGATATAATATCTTAATTGTTCAGTATAGGTAGTTAGTAAGTTCGAAATTGCGGTTTGCAAATCCCAGAGATTATTGTTAACTGATTTCCGATGATTGTTGTAAGATGGCTGTCGTAAGTAAATATTTCAATTCATTGGTATGTAAAATGTAAAGGCCAAACTGTAAAAAAGATAAATCTGTATTATGACATCCCAAATAGGCTGTTATTGCTATGTCACATTTCAGAGTTCTTTGGGAAATTCTAGAGCATTTAGCTGATGCGTTTTTTGGACGTTTCATACTTTAAACCGCACTTATCCCTACATGTAGTATTAGATTCCTTTAGAGACAGAAGAAATGTTTCATCCAAAATGTTATGAACCCTTTCCGCATTTTGTACTTTTGCATGGAAGTATGACGAAGTAGATGCACATTACCCTGTAGACTCTGTAGATCGCGTATTCAATACTGCGTATCTTTTATATTTCGGATGACAATGTTTACACATTAGGAATGTAATGGAAGAAAAAGATGTTAGTTGCAGTAAATTTTACATCATTAATGAATAATTAATCATTAATTAATGCATCGTTAATGAATAATTGATGACTTTTGCTAAGTTACATGCATCTTCAAGTATACGAATAACGTAATTGTATAATTAACTTTTTATTAATGTTTATGTTGTAATTTAGCTTTGAAATTAAATATAGTAGAATAATTATTTTACAGATAATGAAATATAACCATCGTAAATATCTGAAACGTTTGGTTTACTTATAGTTTTGATATATTCATTGTTTTACATTGCCGTAACCGAAAAATATAAATACTCTTTATCCATTAAATCTGTTTTGATGAAACCAGGCATAAAACATGTTTTTGAATTTTGTAAAATATTTACATTACTGCTGATTGATGACATCAAATATAAAATATTGTCCATGTACTTCAATTTAAGCTGTAGTATTTGTTAGAAAAATATATATGTACATATCTAAAAAAATGGAAATAATCGTATTTAAGAAAAGTATCGATATTGATGAGTAGTGTGAAAATTAATGAACTCTTTATCTAATATAAACATGTTTTTGCTATGATAACATCGCTGTATGAAAAATCAAAATACAATATATAAATTTACCTTATAAAAACTGCTTACCTTTGTTTGAAATCTAAGCGTGCCCCTTTATTTAATGTACTTAAAAGTTCTTTTGTCTTTTCTTTTTTCATAATCTATTCACTAAAATTAGTTTTTTATTTAGCACATAAAATTTACTTTCTAATCTGTGTTTCATACATGCTAAGATCTCAGAATATTTTTATTCGAATACTCAGGGTTTACTTACTTTATACAAAATAATTTTTTGATGTACAGGTATCTTTCAAATGCTCAACGAATTGCTGTGCTGCTTTATATTTTCAACTAGCAAAATAATTACGCTTTTCTTTCAAATGCTTGCTGTGAAACAATCGTTTAAAATCAAAGCATTTTGTTTAATCAAGTGTCGTGTTTTAGCCCATTCAGCTTTGCTTATTCGCTTTAAATTCTAAATATTGGTGAATAGTCTTGTGTCGTAAAGAGTGTTGTATCCTATGATTCTTAACGTTATAGTATTATTATAGTTTAATATACTCATTTAGTACTATTTCCTAAGTAGTAGCCATAGTATTCTCACAAACCTATTATAGTACCCTTCTCTATTATTAGCATTATACCTTTATTTAGTGTTCTTCTTACTACTAGCGCTATACAAACTATTCTTTTAGCGTAGCCCTCAGTAAGATCCAAATCACTCGTTTCCTGGTAGTCCTGAAGATCAGGTCTTTAAGAGATTATAGTCCTTTATAGTCTTCTTATTCTTCGTAGAAACTTTATTTTCTGGAGAAAAGTAAACGTAGATTTTCCTCACTTGTAGTTACCTCTTTAGTTATCCGTCGTAGTTAGTTGTAGTTGTAGCGACCGGAGGGGTAGATAATGAACCCCATGGACTTTACTTCGAGGTAAGAACCCTTTAGAGTTTGTCTCTGAATTCATTGTTTGTCATGTTATGATGAAGGTACCCTTTTAGTAATTCATAAGGGTATTTCTCGTCTCATTCTGTCTGTGTATGTGATATTTTACTGTGTACATTGTATGAGAATTTTTAAATCATTAATATTATCAGGGTATTTTGCCACAAATGGAAATATATCAGTATTGGAGCTTTTGTTTTTTTGTATTCGTATTTCTTTTCTTATTTAAAGATGTTTATTTTTTAAAATATGTACATATGTAGATTATGAATTCGACTAAGTTATTTTGTACTGAATTTAAACTGGTTGTTATGTGAATTTTCTTATAAGTTCCTTCGTTTATAATGAGTTGATTATTTTTTAAAACTCTCTGTTTTTACAACTGTAGCATCAATATTAATTCTTAATAGGTGCATATAGAATATTTCAGAAGGATTGCATGATTAGGTATCTCTCTAAGAGTTGATCTTAGACTAACGATCCCAGTTTAAAAAAATAAGTGAAATAAAATAAGCCTATAGATTGCGTCAGTTTTGTTCACCTTTTAGTAAAAATATTGAAATTTTAATTTTTGTACTGGACCCACAGAAAAGAAAAATCTATGAAAAAAAACTTTTTCTTATAATAAACCAATCCCCATGACACCCCCTCCTCTCCCCAAAAATCCAACCTTATGCAATCACAGTTATCTAAGGCACTTACAAGCAAAATTTTAGAGACCATATACAATATTCCTGAACGTAATAACTACGTGTGTAATTTCGAATTAAGATTTCTAAAAGATACTTGTTATGTCAGTCAAACATGGGCTACGTACTTAAAGTCAAAACAAGAATTATGCATTGTGTACGCTGTCCGGAAAAATTTAAGAAACAACTATAAAACTCTAAAAATGTACTTTTATGTTAATTTTGGGAAATCAAGTCCAATGAAAAGTAGTTGATTGGTAGCTCAGGGTCAACGTTATCACGTAATCTAATCAAATTCATATTCTCTACGCCGAAATATGCGAATTTTTACGCCCGATTTTTCGCATGTGTGGAAAAGAGTGCAAGAGAATGCTTCAGATTCTAATTTCAAGTAGTTGTATAAAATTTTCGCTTATGGAAATTAAACCATGTCATTCAGAAGGCAACAAACGAATTGTGAGAAATGGTGTGCGATTAGGAGAATGGGAGCAGGACAGACAACGCTACAGGTCTGTAAAGACTTAAAAGCAGGGAAACGCATCATGTCAAGAATATGGAAACGATTTAAAAACACTGGTGATATATGTAGACAACAAGCTGAAGGCCGAATATACGCTGTCAGGACCGTTTTGCAAAAATTGCTTAAAAAAGCAGGCAACTTCCGTTAGACCAGATTACATGGGAGTTCTCCTCAGGTACAACAGCTCGACTATTCAGATTTATCGTGAGTGACAGGCTGCATAAAAGAGGGTTTCATGCAAGGAAATCCGTGATTTGTGTTTAACTAACTCGGGCTTTGAAATGCAGTGGTGAAGAGATCAGTGAGTACCAAGGATTGGAGGCAAATTCTCTTTACTGGTGAGTCTCGCTTTGTTTGAAAAGTGATTTCAGATGCGTTATAATCTGAAGGGAACAAAACACTCGAAATAAGCCTGAAAACGTTCTTAAAAGGTTCCGATGCAAAGTTAGTTGAATCATGGCATGGGTGGGTATCAAATGACCGCATTAACCTACACATTTCTACCATGAATGCTGAAATATACAGAGATTAGGTTCTTGATTCTTATATCAACTTTTTCGGGGGTGCAATCGATAATAACTTCCTTCTAATAGATGAAAATATTCTTCCACATCGCGTTGCTCATGTGACCAGTTATTTTGAGGGCGAAAGAGTACAGTGGGTGAAGTGCTTTGCATATTCTTCGGATTTAAATCCGACAGAATATGTGTGGGACGCACTAAGGCGCTGACTTGCATCGTTTCAGACCCTTCTAGCACTTTCTAGGAGCTTAGAGACGCTATTCGTTGTAAATGCACTTTGTTACCGCAGGAACTCATGGGAAATCTAATACACTGCAAGAAAAATCGCTATAAAATTTGTGTGTCACACAGAGATGGCCTCACACCTTATTATTTTTTTTTACGTATCTTTAAAAACTTATAACACTTTTTTTCCCTACCCCACTTTGTATTCTATTTCCTATGTTCTTATTTAAATTTATTTTTTGGTAGAAATAGGAATTAAACATTTCGAAGATATGTCAGAAAAGGCAAAATAGGCAATGCAGGTACAATGTTCAAATTACCTGAGTTTTTATAGTTTATCCTTTATTTTATTTTTTATTTATTTATTTATTTATTTATTTTTTGCTAGTGTATTTTGTATGAGAATCTCTAGATGCGTATAATTACTAAGACTTACTTTGGAGAAGAAAATTTGTTTAGTGTTAGATTTTGTTTCTTTCTTTATGTTTCTTTGTTCTTCCTTTTTAAGATCTGGGTTTAAAATTTCCATTTTTAGAAACTCGAAATTTTTTATCTAATGTGATTTTCTTTCGGCCCCTACAATCGAAATTTTCTACCGTCTTTTTTCATTAAGGAAAGTTGTTTAAGTTATACGATTTTTATCATACTTTCGTAGCCAATCTTGCGTATTACAAAACTGATAGTAAAAGAGATATTTATTTAGATAAAAGCGTCACTTGCTAAATAGATTTTTCTCTGCTGAGGCCATGTGTAAAAATTTTAATTTTTATACCTTATTCCTCCCTAAAATTTGTCTAGTGACTACATCTGATAGACAACTTTATTTGCTTAGTTCTTAATCTGGAATCACGGGTCTGCGACTAGTCATTAAAGAGATATTTAACCATGTAATTGTTTTGAAACTCCTCGTACATATGTAATTTCAAATGTAATTATTTCTGAAATATAAAACTTGAAGCATGAGTTCCTGGCGGCATGTTATGATAAAGCGTGTTAGTTTGTAGTAGCTAATCTTCCTTTGTTATTACTTCCCGCATTATTACTAACAAAGCTTCCTTTACTTTTGCTCGCTTCCAGTGGAGCTGAATGGTCAACAGACGTCTCCGCCTCTACTAACTCAAGCACTTTCAGGTAACTGTTTTGTGTCGTCTTAAAGCATTTGTCTTCCTTAATGTTACTGGTTGGCTTTTGTCTCTTTGTGCTATTCTCCTCATAACATTCATTTTAACTATGTGTTTCAAATTTTGTACGTTATTGAAAAATAAGTGCATTAAGGTGAAGAATGTACTTTTATTAATAAATTATATAACATACATTAAAATTAATAAGCGTTAATAAAACAAGAAAGCTGAGCACTTTGTTTTTGTTGTTAATCCAGGAACTATCCTATATTGCTAAGAACACTGAATACATAGCATGTGTTTAAGATGACTAGCCATCTTTTGTTTACCTTTTTTCTATAAGGCAGCTTTAGCCCTCTTTATAAATCTAAATTTATACTGATAATCAATTGTCTATAGACAATCATGACTAATTCTAACTTACGCATTTTACCACGACAAAGTTCTGGGAGCCCCCATTATGATAGTTCTTGAATGAAATAAGCCTCCAAGAGTTGACCAAAACCTTTAGTGGAAATCTGTTGAATTTATTAAAGAAAACGTATGTCGATGTTCAAAATTAAGAGAATTTTCACATTTGGTCGATTATCTCCAGAACTGATGGGCAGATTTTTTAATGAGATTTGGTATATACATAGATTGGTATGATACAAAAGGCACTTCATACAATAGTCGTGATACACACACATAATCGGGAGAAACGTCGCAAGGAAGTCTAAAATAGAGGCTGCAAGATGGAGGGGGGAAAAAGAGGCTAACCGTCATATAACTCTCACAGCGTGACTGCCTATTTGAAATTAAACAGTCTCTTAAGCTCTGTGGCAATCGGTGTCACTACTACAACAATGCTGTTTTTAGGTTTAGAAAGGGTCTCGGAGAAAGAAGACGAGTTGTCCAAGACATGTTGCCCAAACCATACAGAACATGTCTCAGAAATGTTCTGTATGGTTTAGGTCTGGAGATTTGGCTGAACTATCAATCAGTAGAGTATCCTCACTTTCCATGCAATCATCCGCTAGATTAGTGCTATTTGGACGAGCGTTTTTATTCATAAAAGGCAACGGAGGCTGAACTTTTCCTCTAAAATGATAAGCTAGGGCTCTAAGATTCTTCTTTATACCTCGCAGCAGGCACGGAGCTCCTGTCAAAAACGTGAAATTCTGTGCGCTAGTCCAACATGATGTCTTTCCAAGCTATCAGTTCTTTGCTGTTATTAAAAGTCCCATTCTCGGATATCACAGCTCAAGTAGCTGGTTCCTGGTTCTCCTCCGACGAAAATGCGTCGAGAGCAAATGAAGGTTAGTGTGGTAGCGGTAGTTTGATAATCAGGACAGACATAATGTGAAACGGTCGCGCTAATCTTTCATGCCTTTGACAGAGGTTCTGTGACTCTGCGAGGTCTTGCAGGAGGAGATCTTAGAGCCGTGTTCGCCTTTTCAGAAGGGGAGTTGACGTTTAGTTTACTTTGATGGGCGACAGTGCTCGTTCGCGTGGGGCTAATCTGATGGAAGAATTGTGAAATTGAGGATTGTGGAAAGTGAGGTTGTTAATCAGATGGCCATCCAGATGCTTAGACCTAAACCCTATAGAACATGTCTGGGACGTTTAGTTTGTACATAACAGAAGAACTCTTCCTCAGGGACTAATAAACCCTCCAAGAACTCACCCTCACTCATAAACTGCCTCGTTCACAGTAAGAAATGATGTTGTGAGATCTGTTTGACAGTTACATGGATCAATACCTCATATTAGCTTTCTATTTTGAGTTTGTAGTCTCTGTTTGAGACCTTCCTGTGCTAAAGGGCCTAGGCACGATTATGTTTGTGTATTATGATCTGCTGCTTAGTGTTATTTTTATTTATTTACACTTTATCTCATATAATTATTATATTAACCTATGTCCATCCCGAATGTTATTAAAATCTGTGCATCATCTCTGAGAATAATCGACAGAATGTGGAAATTCGGTTGATTTTGAACACCAATGTAAAGAGGTGTAAATGACAATAGTTAGAGAAACTCATGAGGGGACCTTTGTTGTTATGTTACTATTGTTGAAAGCCACTGATCATATACTACCGACAGAAAGTAGTAAAGGGACAAAAATATTGGCGGATGCATTCCTGTATAACAAACATGAAAAAAGGCATAATTGTAACAAACTGCTGTCTAGAGCGAAAATTCTGAATTTACTTTGGTAGCTATCTTCCTCATTGTTTCATATGTACTATTTTATTTTCTAGAACCTTTAATAATCCTCTTCTGTACTTAAAAATAAGGACTTAAATTTATTAATATACTTACTTTTGAATAAAACTTTTGCAGACTGAGTGTAACTAGTTGAAAATTTTGTATTTTTCTCAATTTTTTCATTCTGTGTCGTATGCTATGATCATATTTGAAGAGTAAAGAACTAGTTATTTAAAAAATTCT
This sequence comes from Stegodyphus mimosarum, assembly GCA_000611955.2. Classification (NCBI taxonomy): domain Eukaryota; kingdom Metazoa; phylum Arthropoda; class Arachnida; order Araneae; family Eresidae; genus Stegodyphus; species Stegodyphus mimosarum. The sequence goes on along the minus strand of KK113587.1, from coordinate 680,726 downwards.
TTTAACTTTTGTGTTGTTCGAACATTTTATCAACTGGACAAAATATTTTTAATAAAATATATCGTACATCTCATTTTCCCTTTCTCGAAGCTGAATTAACTTTTTTAATCATGTGTGAAATAACCGACACGGCAATCAAAAATGCAAAAGTGTTTCATATTTCACCTATTCACTTTAGTACTATTACGTTGGAAAGAAATCTATCGAGATAGAATTTGTAACTACTTTTGTTTAATTTGTGTGAAAATTACTTGAACAGAATTTTCAGAGCTAGCAGCTTTTAAGCTTTTCTTTGAACTTATTCGCGTTTTATTAAACTTTATTTATTTTTATTTATTTATATTCACTTTTCAAGATTTGGTATATAAGTAATAGGAGACTTTTGTTGTATTCAGTATTTTCCTGAATTTCGTTATTTCTAATTTTGTGTCTTTATGTATTTCACTAATA
>KK113587.1:666674-680179 GCA_000611955.2 Stegodyphus mimosarum | reverse complement strand
ATATATATTAATATAAATTCTTATGTTTAAATAAATAAATAAGAAAATAATAATAATTATATCAACATTTACGGAATAAAAATTTCAAATGGTGACTGCATTGTGGGGCTGTGTGTTAACCTAATTTTAAACTTAATAAAATTAGATGCCTCAGTTTATTTATCTCAGTGTACTGCAAAATTAGTTATCAGAAAGCTGCCAAACAGAAAAATTATAACGTTTGTATAAATATAGTCATTCGAATTACTTCTGTGGACTACTTTTATGAAATATTATAAATAAATAGTGATAAAAATTATACTGAAAAAGCGCTTTTATTATAACACTTCTTTTACGCACTCCTAAGTACTTGCCCGAGTGCATGACCTTGTGCATTTAAATTATAATTGTTGATTATAAAGAAGAGAGCATTTCAGCAAACTGGAAGTGATGAAGGTATTTGGGAAAGAGGTTCTATAAAGGTGACACATTCTTGTAGAGCTTTGTATGTTGGCTTGTTCGAATTGGCTTGATGACAGATATTAAATATGAAAGTAGGAAACCAATTACAAGGCTTTAAATTTTTGCACTTTGAATAACATTAGCAGTACATTAAGTAAACTGAACATTTTAAAAAATCATATAAGATTTTCCCGAAGAAAATAATTTTCTTTCACTTTCATTAATTTAATAGTTCCTGTGCGCTAGACCCTGCAAACGAATTAGTCTGTTTGTTCAAATTTATGTATGCTGAATCAGACATAATTATCCGAAAGTTAAAATATTAACTTACCGATAAGAAAATATACTGTGCCTGTATCTAATTTTTAACAAATAATGTACAGATAATTAATATTTTAATATGTATTTTTTATTCTATAGAAAGTGTACTGTTTAGTTGAAAAAGTTCATATATGATATCATTTCAGAGAATTATAAAATTTTGTATTAAAAATTGCTTTACGTCTCAAAAACCTAAAAAAGCTATCATTAATACATTTTATGGAAGATTTGCTGTATCTAGTTAAATGTCACAAACTATCGTTTTTCTCATAATTAGTTACTCATGTTATGACTTTTCAGTGATCAATAACTATGGGCCGCAAAGTTTCGCCCAGCCGACGTCGCCGGCCAATAGCCGTGGTTTCCCGGCTACCAACAGCCCTGGACCCATCGACCTGTATACCTCTGGTCAGGACAGTGTCGGCTATGTGCAGGCCACCAGCCCCCAACCCACGGGCTTCCCACCTATTGCTGTAAGTAGGGTAAGTAATACTCTAGCTCGCGTGTGTTAGTGGCGCGTTCGCGTTTTTATTGGAAATTTGTTGTCGCAAATTTAGAATTATACTACTTAAAGATAATCAGTAATGATGAGAACAGTGAACTTCAAAGTATAGGAATGTTTAATTTAACAGACAATTTTCTTTCTTCTGACACGGAAAAACTATAAAAATGATAAAAGAGGGAAGTTCCAGTTAATTTAGTCAAAATATTTGAAGGCAATGAAATACACAAGCAGTTACTACGGGATGCCAGAGATATATCATTCCTCTACCACCTATATTAAAGGTATAAATACTGGCAGCTGTATGATTGACAAGCGGATTGTTCCTAGAACTGCTTTTTATATGGAAATCATTCCCCACAATTAAACTATGAAGATCCAGCGCAACAAATTTTGCACTTAGGACAGTAACTTCAAGATATTTCTACTCATGCATCGCAGCTATGAAATGCTTTGTTGGACTACCAATGACAGATCCTTGCTGGCATGCTTCCAAAGCATTTAAACCCCAACAATTTAGGGGCGGGGAGATAACATGAATCTGAAGGGACTAAAGAACAGCATGCTTTTTAAGTTAATTTAGCGAGTTGTGCAGTTATGTAAAGATAGAGGTTAAAAAAACGGACCAATTTTATCCACTGCATTTTAAATGCATTGATCCAAATCCCACATATGCAGTTATGCTCATAGTTGTGAACAATGCAGAAAAATAATATCGTATTTACTTGTATAGGTACTTACGTATTATCTCATCGACCGTGAAACTGTCGCCAAGCAGTACGATTTAGCGGTAGTTATGGATAAGCGTAACGTAACAGCACACTCATAACATCTGCGGTTTCACTTGATATAACCATGATAGATTATGAATAAGCTATGTTTTGTTTTCTTGAACACAAGGATATAAATTAATTGTCACTACTGTATTTTTTCGTGCATTTTGAAGGAGAAAAAATGATTAAAATTTGGTACTTTTCTGCTGTGGAACAGTAAGTAGTGGATTATTTTCAAAGTGAAGGGATCCTCAATGAAAAAAGTGTGTATTCATGGACACGATTGGGTCAGCTGAGTATGGCCGACAAAACCAAAGTTGATTGAAAGAATTACCTGCTATTTCGTTCTGATAGCGTTCTAAACAAGCTTCCAATAAAATCGGTGGACCTAACAAAACAGCAGAAATTTACAAAAGCATGTTTACAAAGCACAAAAAAAAAAGCACGTTGAATATTGATTGTTTATTAAATAAGTTTTGGGATCAGTAAATTAATAAAATTAAAATTTTCTTTACTGAGGCATCAATAAATTAAATCATCAAATTGTTTATTGAGGCATCAGTTGCTTAAAGTTCTCCAGAAACGATTGGCACAACTCCGTCAACTTTATGGTTTGACGGTGGCCAACTTTCATGGTTGACGGGTTAATGCGTAAGTACTTTTATATAAAATTGGCTTTTGTTTAATCTAAAAATGATATTTATCACTTTAATGATTTTTTAATAGAAGATGAGGTTATGATTGATAATTCCAATAATATTTTAAGTCTCTATATTGCGTTTCAGATAAGCAAATTAATTGTAATTGTTTCCTTAGCAGCCAATGCATTTCCTGATATTCTGATGTTTTAATTTAACTTCTAAGTACCAGATCTGTAATGCCACGTCATCAGTCAATTTTCGTTAAATTAAGTCAAATGAATAATTACATGAAGCATACAGAGTAAATCTTTCTTCTGAGGACTTAAAAGAATCAGTTTACTAAGCAATTCTAATCCTTGTTGAGCAACTGTAATACTTGTAGAGTGACATTTTTATTTTTATGTTAGTTCTTAGTTGAAGCTAAAAAAGATAAATTTGTGTAATACAAAATGCCATTCTAAATATCATTTCTGTAATTCATTTTCATATTTTTTTAAAAGTCAAGACTTGATAAATAGAAAATTATTTGCAATTGTATAAATAAGTTTTAGGTGAAAATTATGTATTTTGCATTTCTTCTGATTTTTCATAGCACCAAAATGCACTTATTCAATCAATGGTAAATAAAGTAGGTTTTACAAGAGTGAAACTAAACTAAAGTGTCTTGAAATTTTGCTTGCAACTTTCTTTTAAACATTTCTGATTTTGTGCAGATTGTAACTTGTAATTTCATTTCACTCTTTTCCTTACTTATATCTATTATTTCCTAAATCTGATCTTCAAATGAAATTTTTATTATTAGGCTGTATTTCATTTCATAGTTCAGAACTTCAGTTGGATGATAAATTTCTGTTTCAATAAAGTTTACAGGAAATATTTTTATGAGACTCCAAAAATTAATGCATGAGTTTTGTAAATATTTATTAATAATAATAAGGTGCATTCTATTAAAATTTGCCGAGCGTTCGCATGTGGTCAGTATTCTTATATTGTTCCGACTGTTGTCCAGCTTTGCTGAAATTTGAAAAAAAATCTATGTTTAATGTTAAATTGATTCTAGAATTTATCTTATATGCCTTCCTCAATTAATTTTCCATTTTCCTTCCCATAATAAATATTTATTTTTGTGCATGAAATTGTGCAATCAAAGCGTTTAAGACTAACTCAATAAAGTGGGAAATGTCGAATTTATTTATTTACCCTTTATTCTCTTAAATATGATACATGTGATTGACACTTATATTCTCCAACTTTTTTTATCCTCGTCTGGTCCGGTTAATTTGCTTGTCCGGGGGCCTAATGTTTTCACTGTGGTAGGTTAGTCTTTTAAAAGAAGCTCATGCAAGCCCTTCATAAAAAAGCTATGGCATCAAGTAGAGCTAACTTCTATCAAATGCAAGTTCTTTTTTGATAAAGGAAATGCTTGACAGAAAGTATAGATGACGGTACATTATTTTTATATTTTTAATGACCTGTAGTTGGACCCAAAACTGACGAATCGTTGCAGCGAATGAGCCGCAACATTGTAATAATGAGTAAATCCTCAAGTCTAAAATATAGTGGGATAAACGGTTAAGTGCTTGGAAACGGGCTGTCTCGAACTGGTACTTAACTTTACCATCGACGATAGCGGTTGGCGGAGATTTCGCCAGTAATTGGGACAGAAGTTTGAATGAAAAAATCTTTTTTAGTTAGAAAAGCAACGGATTATGTAAATAGTCAGTTACAACTGTTATTTTTAAGCTCTCAAACCACGCTTCTTTTTGAATCACAATTTTTCATGTTGCATCGCGGTTGGTTGCCGTTTCCGTGCTCATTAACGCACTTTTTAATTTTTTTAATTTGTTTGTGTATATATGCAAATATATGTTTGTGCATATACTATTTCCGTGCTCCACCTCTTACCTTTGCATAGAATGCTAGTGCCAAATTTTAATGATTTTCTCCAGATGCGAGAGGAAAAAACAGAAATAGATCTTAACTTATGTCAGTGTGTGACGAAACCAAGGCAAAAAAGATCTTGTGTCGTCACATTATCCACTGTTGGCATGAAATCACACTGTTTGGCAACAGATCTTATTTGTCGGAAAAAAAGTTCTTAAATACCCAACCGCAACTCTTCAGCACAAACCCCTGGTGCACAGTTTCTTGGCTATCAAAAAATTCGGATTAGTTTAACCGTGACACTGGTAGCAAAAAGTGTTTGAGAGAGTGAACTTTATTGTGAGATGTGCTTCTGTTACATCCAACTTCGAATTTTTGTCACGGTGTTTTGTGTTTCGATTCTTGTGAAAAGTCCTTGCTTGCCTGTAAATACCTGAAACCATTTTAAAGCCGTAAGACACAGTTTTCAAAGAGAGGTTTGATTTTTTAGCCCAAATGGGCATTAGCCTATTAGTCTCGAAATGTCATTATCACCCTGTATTATATTTAAAGAAACTAAATAATGAAGAATCTACATTAATGTATACACGTTTCTCGCACTGTGCAAAAAACAACGGTGCTTAGAGTCATCAAATTTTGAATTACATAGTCCTCCACCCAAACATGGGCACCTGGAAGCCCAAACTTGGAGTTTCGAATTTGTTTTATTGTCTCTTTCATATTCTCTTCATTAATGAATGTTTAATGAAAAAATTCAGCAGTTTCAAAGCGAGTACTGTAAGCAATAAAATATTTTTATCTCCAACGCATGAGACTGTTTATCAGAAATGCTGTTTTTAGATGTTTTTAGCCCAATGTGGTGTTAGCCCAAATGCTCTTGAAATGTGTATATGTCGGCAAATGAAAAAACGCCCCTTTGGGCATAATATAAAATTTGAAAGCTTTCAGATTTTTTTATATATATATATAATTTCTTTCTTTTATTTATTATTATTTTTTAAATACTTATTTCCTTTCTTTTTGTTTATGGTGTTCCAGATTGTGTGTGAATGGAGATAAGTTTCTTTCATTCATTCTTTGTGTGTTATTGCAAGACAGAATGTATTTCATTTTCAACTCTTCAAATCTTTTATTAGTAACATTTCAGTCTAAGTCAGTTTCTGAAAGTTTTTTCATGAAGTTTTCAAGGCATCAACTGAAACTAGAAATAACCTCAAAGCGGATGTATTGAACTTATAATTTTAATGTAGATTGTTATTATTTCCTGGTTAAAATGTGCTACTTTCAGTTTTTCATAGTCCTTTCTAAAATATTTAGAGTCACTTCTTATCCATTCCTTTTGATAATCATTGAAAGTACATGAACTGAACAAGCATTTTAGTTCAAAAAATAAAATGTGCAACAAAAGTAAATCTGTTCCTGTTGAACATTTTGTTTTGAACTTTCACATTTTAAATATAATTTATAAAAGAATATTTGTTGCCTATCAGCAATGATCGAAATTTTGTTCTAGCGATGGCAAATTAATGTTGGTACAAATAAGTGTTATTTAGTACATAAATAGGAATTAAAATTGTGAAGATTCATGTGCATTGTGTAAAGTTTTACAGTTTCTCTTTTTTGATAGCTATACATACGGAAACAGAATTACTTGTAAAACAACATCTTTTTTCCATATTTTTCACTTTTGTTTCTGACCCGTGTGGCACTGAATTGAATAATCGTTATTAAATCACAATTTCCAGTAATCGAATTTGAAAAATTACATTTAAAATTTTCCAGAGAACTTTCAGATAAATTGTGCATTTTGTGCAACAATGTTATCTTCATATACCTTTAGCATATTATAGTTAAACATTCCAACACCATCCTGTTTGTTTTTGTAAACTGTCCTGAATATAAAGAAGATAAAAATATGTGGTATTGGTAGAAAGCAATCTCATAATTTTCATAACTGATTGTTAATCTTAATGTCATTTGCCTGAGGCATACATTTAAATTGACGGCTTAACGAATTGTACTATATCACACTCATAGTGTACTTGCAAAGGTTAGAAATGATTAAATATTAATAAAATGTAGTTCTGTATTTAAATGTTAGCCGAGCTAACAATTATTCTGTTGACCGATAGGGGCCGCTGATTGCCGCAGCCTTCACTAATGGATATCACTGAAATATAATGTATACAACTGCCAAGATTTACAGTACACGGTAAGAAAAGCATTTTTCTATATTTTGGCTTAAAAAGCAAAAGCAGAGTCCTAATAATTACGATTTTATGTAATTTGGCATAAATGAAATCTTACCAAATACTGTAAAAACTTAAAAACAAATCCTAAGAAGCCAAACATCAAATTTATGCATTTAAACTGAATTTTTGGTAATGAAACTGCCACATTCAGGAATGTATCCCATTTCTTTCTCTCTTAAGATGCTTTAATTTATTGTCTTCTCTTGGTTTCTCTTGTTTTGCAGTATTTGGTGAGATTATTTTCCTTGTCACATTTTATTCTTATGTCTAACATAGCTTTCGTGGAATTTTCTCATTTTTTATTCAACTGAGGTGGAATTAACTAAATTTTGTTTTCATATTTGTTGGTTTTCATTACTTTTCTTTCCACTTTCTAAAGTCATTCTTACTGAGATTGTAATTAAAAACAGTGAGAAGAAAAACTTTTCTAAACTTTTTTTTCTTTCTTTCTTTCTTTCTTTTTTTTTTTTTTTTAATTTTTCAATAATGTTTTTAAATTAAATTTCCGTTGCTTGGAGATGTAATATGGAGAGTTTTCTTTTTATAATTTATGGTGAATTATTGCTTTATTACTTTGCAGCTTTAGCGCAAGTCTTGGGCTTATTAATTTACTTTTAATTACTTTCATTATGACAATATATATATATATATAAATTTCTTGTTTGCATTGATTTATTTGTATATTCATCAAAATCCTTGTTTTATTCCAGAGGTGAAATGTGTAGTGGCCAGCTTATAATGACTGGTTAATGATATCAATAATCAAATACATGCAAATATAATACTGTTTTAGGGCAAATATGGCTGTAGGAAAAAGGAACCAGAAAATGAGGCCCCATTACTTTGCAGTAGGAGAAATAATAGCAGGTTTAGAAATGTTGTCAAGCTGGGAAAAGAGAAAACACTCATTCTGCACAATTAATTTACTCAAGTATTTATCTGGAGCCTATCATTGTCTTTTCTACTAATATATCCTTAAACAGAATATGCTAGTACCACACGTTCATAAGATCACATGATCATACACATTTGCCTGCTTTGCATATAGCTATTTTGATTATGTATTCTTTATGGAATAGTATGCAGAAATCCCATATGAAGCTATTCTAAAGTGCAGTTACATATTAGGTCTGCAGAAAAAGGCCTTTCTAATATGAAGTCAGAAAACAACAGAGACACAATTATGCAAGATAACTCGTACTGTGCAAATAGAGGAAACACATCTTGCCATTAATTGGCATGAATATTGAGTTGAACTGGAATGCATTGTGGTGCTATGTATGATGCCATACACCAAGAGCATCCATTCAAAATTTTGAGAGAATTTTCTCACTGTACCTTATTTCTCTTCTATCTTGAAGTCTGTACACTCTCTCATCATCAGATTTGTTTTTTTTTTTTTTTTTTTTGGCTAGGAATACATGAAAGTAGATATTTTTAAAAGTTGCAGACCGCCAAAGAATACAAGAAGGTAATTTGGGAAGACTTAGAACAGTACTTTAGAAAGGATGAGTTGTAATTTCAAGATTAAGCTTTTAAGTATATATATATGCATGGGCGATACAATTTCTAAAGCAGCATATGATATGATTTGGTCCACTGCACACATGGCATAGTACAAAGTCCGAAATCCGGATGCTGAGTATCCAGCCTCTGGACCAACAGCCTTTTTTTTTTCTTTGAGAATATGATACTCCAGAAAAAAAAACAGGTGTGTTGTTAAAGCAGTTTTCTCCACATTAACTCAGAACAATTAACTGAGATTCATATAAATCACTTTTAACCTCCTGCTGGCTTGGAAATCACACTGTGGCCAATTGCAATACATTGATTCATGTGATCACACTTTCAACCCTTAAGTGGTTGTGGAGTTAGTGGAGGGTTAATATTTTTCTGTCTGACTTAAATAATAAGGTATCCCAAGACATAATAAGCCCCAAGACATATTTGTTTGGAGTGGGATGTTTGCTAATACTGTTTTTCTTTTGTTTGTATAATAAAGGGAAGAAAGAAAGAATGAGATTCGGGAAGAAATTAAATTTGGTTAACATGACGAATTGTGTTCTTAGATCTTGCATGCTATATTTTGCTGTCTATAATTATCATAGCTATCTTATCAAAATTAAAGTTTTGAATTTTCGATTATGTTCGCAAGACTTCCTAATTCTGGAGCTTTAGCTGTGTAGTATCTGCAACAAATAAAGCTTAGCAGCCCTGATGCAATTCGAGCTTAAGAAAGTGAGATTTCAAATTAGGCACCTTATTTTGGCAACCTTATTTTTACCTTATTTATAACCTACAGCAACCTTATTTTGGCATTGATTTTAAAAGTTACAGAAGGTGAATGTACCTGAAAATTACGTTTATTATTTTATTTAATGTACTTTAGTTAGTTAGCAATTTATTAAAAAAAAGAATACCAAAAGCCTACCTGAAAATTTATTTTTTGCATGTTAATATTGAAAGAAGAAAATCTACCTATATGAATTAAAATCTCGGGCTTGTTACAACTTGTGCCATAATATGATTTCAGACATTTTTGTTGATTTATAAAAAAATATTGTAATTATTAAAAAAACAAATATGAAGAAATCTAAAAATATTGCACTTATTCTTCATTAACCATAAATCCTAGATACTATATTAAAGCTCAACAGAACAGAAATTTACTCTATTGCTATATCTTGCATAAACCATTCTATTTCACTTGGTAGAATCCAATAGCAAAATGCAATGTATTCAATTAGCTGATGGAACTAACTCCTTCTGAAGGGAAGGAAAATGGACCAATGGAACTGTTTCTCAATAAATTTCCTATACAATCACTCTTTTCTCTGGATTTGATTTTTGTGAAAAAAATTTATGCTTTTCCTGTCATTTGGTTTATTCACTATCTCTCAAGAAAAATTAGGTATGAAATGCCTAGTCTTTTATTAAATTTTGAGAGACAAGGAAAGATTTGCCATTTTTTGTTAATTTTTTTGTCTTAGCTTATTGTGTGTTCCCTGTAACATTCCTTTTGATGTCACTTGTGATAGACAATGTAAATGTTTCATGAAATTAGATGTGAAGTCTATTTTTCTTACATGTTTTTTCAGATTGGAATGCGCTTTCACTCAGGTATGGAGGAAGAGGATAAACGAACTGTGTATGGACAGCCTTGTGTTCTACAGCAAGTGGCACCAGTTCTCGCTTCCCTTTCCTTGGATTTGGTGCCCGAAAGAGCGCACTTAATTTGTGGTTGATTATTATTCTTACTCTAACTCACTCCTCCACCAAAGCATTACTATTATTATTATTATTGCTCTTTACAAAGAAACATTTTCACGTGGTCAACACTTAAACTGATTTCGTTGGGGTTTTTCTTTCATTTTGTGAGTGTTTTATATAATTTGTTTGTTCGTGGACTAACTGAACATGATAGCTGCTTGGAACTCGTGGGAGTTTTTCTACCTTGAAGTGAAAAGAAGCAGCTCGTTTTGTTTCTCCTCCCAAAGACAATTATTACTATATTGTGTGCTTCTTATTATACACATATATATTGACATTATATATACACACCCCAGATGAACTGCAGCATTTAAACTATCAAGAATTGCAAATCTATATATTATAAGAATAGCTCGACGTTGTAATTGTTAAATGTAATGTGTTCCAAAGACGACTCTCAGTTACTATAATAATGAAATAATATTGAACTTTGGCTGTTGAATCTAACATCACAGTTATATTTGTGTTATCACTGCTTAATCTATTGAAGAATGTATCGCATTTACTTGGGTTTTTTTTTAAAGAAAATCCAGTCGTAATTAAAGGAAACCAGAGGCCTTCAGCATTGCAAATAACAACGAATTCCAGCAACACATACTGTTACTTATTTATTACTAATATCACAGGCACTTACTTAGAGAGCTCAGAAGGTAGCTTTTTTCTTTTTTGCAGCAGATGAAGTATAGAATCATTTTATGTCATTTCTTTTATTATGTGTATTGTTAAAGGTGTTTTGTATTTTATATTGGCCAGGTTTTATACCTGGTCACATATTTAGCCAAGTATCTTTCATTTGAATGAAATTCATTTTTAGGATAAATGATTTAGTTATGAAAATTTTCCTGTACGAAGTTTATTTCTTAAACATGTTTTTATATATGATCTGCGAATGTGCAATAACTTTATTGCTGAAATGTATGTTAATTTTGCTTTATGCATGTGTATGGCATCTAAACAAGTGGCCATTTTTAAATTAAATAAAATACATTTCCCCCCTTATTTTGGATAAATTTAATTTGCTTGAATTTTAGGTTAAATTTTAGTATGCTTACAGATACTTATTTACTATAAATGCTTACATGTATAAAGACAGTTATAAGAAACAGTTTTACATTATACTGATTAATTAGTTTAATTATTAGTTTTTGAATTTCCAGAGTAACTAATTTCTAATATTAAAAATTCTCCTTCCACTTCTCAGAGTATATATTTATTTACCTGATGTACAAATTACATAGTACAAAAATAATTTCTTCATCACTCTTCCATTAGTTTTCACAAAAGAAAGAAAAATTGTGAAGAAGATACATACATATATATTTATATTCTATTAATTATGAAAATGATTCTCTAAACATATCTTAAAATGCTAATATGTAATTCATAATCATTAACATGTAGCAGTAATATAAGCATGTAAGAACAACTTTATTTAACAAGGGAGAAATATTTTTAACTGATTTTAATCCAATAGAATGCTTAAATTTAAAATATTTCCTCAAAGGAGATATCTGTTATTTACTAAGATAATAGCTATGTAAGGAAAACTTTAAATGTGTAAAATATGAACAGAAAATAAATAAAATGATGCAAATCATATATTTTTAGTAGTAAAAAAGTAATTTTCAATTGCTGGTTATGTTCCAAATATTGATTTTATTTGATGATAAGATATTAATTTTATAGAAAGCAATGAGTCTTATTTCAGTTTCTTCTGTAGCATCGGGAAATATATTCTGACTCTAATGAAATGCCTTAATTATTTGTAATTTACTTTTCAGTTTCCATTTTCCTTCTATCTGATAAATAATGAAGCATCTGACACTTTTGTAACTGCGAATAATGCATCTTATTACTGTTAGGTTTTTAAATATATATAAATAATACCAATAGTATTATGATTATTTTAAATGGGCAATAAAATTTGTGCTTGAGAATCAGAAAGGTATATATATATCTCTGAAAATATTTTAAAGTGATGTTCAACTTGCTTCAGCCTTTGTGTTGTTCTAAATATATATATTTTTTTGTGATTTATTCTCAAGCAAGGAGCTTCCTTTTGCCTTTGATGTCTTGTGTTACATTATGTTAGTTTCCTAAACTGGCAATAATTTAGGCATTTAAAATAACTTGTTTGTATAAAAAATATCTTTGTATTTTTTTAAAAAAAAGAGTTCCTTAATATAAATTAAATGTGTTTAGATTATTTTAGTCTCATTATCCAAAATTATTTGGATTTAGATTAGAAGTTTTAATGTGGTCTTTTTTGTTCCCAATTTTGACTGTTGCCTACTCTAAGCTTTATTGCAAGTACTTTGATACTTTTATGAATGAATAATTTTGATGACCAAAATTTATATTTGCATGACATATTTTACAATATTGGACATGAGAAATTTTTGATAAAAGATTAATAACTATTTATATGCAGAATGCAAAAACTAAAACAAAAATATAGCTTTCAATGATATTAACTAATTGATTCTTGCATACTTTATGGGACCTGTTATTTTTGGATAAGAAACAACTACTGTAATTTTTCAAATGCTACATTTTCAGTGCATTTATGGTGCAGCTCACCCATTGCGGAATAATTAAAATTCTCAAATTTCATGTAGACTGTCTTGTTAAACAAGAGCATATTTTTTTTTTAAAAAATTCTATGCATAATCGAAAATATTTGTGAATGTATATAAAATTTTCGAGTTACTGAACATGCTTTATATGAATTAACGTATAATGTTATTTTAATGTAAACGTTGCTCTAAATTTTCATTAACATTTCAATGTGCATGAATATATACTAGCATTTTATTTATTTTTTAAAAATTTTATTTTATTATTTTTTATTTATTTATTTATTTATTTATTTTGCTTTAGTTTTTGCATACTGCCTTTAACTGAAACAATATCACGGATGCAATCTTGAAATGCTATTTTCTCTTTTTATAGCTCTAGCATAGTTCATCTTATATGGGCTTCCTAATGTGTAATTAAAACCTATTATCAGCTGAGAGACACATTTGTGCTTCTTTTATCTGACATGTATGACCACATTTCTGTTCATTTAAGCTTAAAAAAGTTATTTTATTCAGGTTATTGTATTTTATATTATTATCATAATTACTATTTATTTTCAGTTACGTTGTTTTTTAAACAAATACTGAGTATTGCAATCTCTCACTAATCTGAAGTTAGTGAAAAAATATTATGATTGTTAAACTACAGTTAAAGAGGAAAAAAAAATGTGAGTTTTAAAATAAAATTAATATAATTAACTATATAAATGAGATAGATGTCTTATATATTTTACACAGAAATGACCTAAGGTTTCTATGTTTAGTACTGAAGAGGCATTTTATTTTGATTAAAGAATTTTCAAACTTACGCACTATTGATTTTGCATCATAATTCTCTCGAT